>BQNB010196413.1:0-11289 GCA_026074375.1 Tanacetum coccineum | reverse complement strand
TTTGCAAAAGATTTTATTAGCTTATTTGTTAAATGATTAAGGTGTTAAAGTGATTTTAGTTTTAATTGTTGAATGGTTGCGAATAAGTTAATAAGTGCTAATTCGACCTATCAAAACGTCTCATTTCGGCTTATTGTTCCGTCTAGAGTTTATTTAGTTTATGAATTCGTTTAGAATATGGTGAGCTTATTTGTTATATCTTAAAATCTGGTTCCATTCCACATTTGTTATAGGACCTCGTTTTGATTAATTTAGCGTAATCTAGTTGATAGAATAAGAATTTGGGATACGTTTGGTTTGATAGTTTACATCTTGTTACCTGTTGGTTTATAGAAATTATATCTTAGGTTGTTTGGGTTATAGATTGGGCCTGCGATTTACTTGGGCTGTATTAGATAAACTGAGCCTTCGTTTGATAATTGTTTTGAAGAACTCATTGTGTAGATTTAGTTTGAACTTGAGTTTGAGTGAGGAATTCAATATTTGGTTGCAATTTGGGATGCGTGGTTAGTTTAGACAGAAAGTTAATATGCAATTTGAAATTGTTGAAACTACTTTACTTTAAAATGTTTTTTTTATTTGTGTTGTTCTTGGTACCGGTCTACTCACGAGGCGAGGAGCTTACGGATTTATTTAGCTAGACCGACTTTAATTAGTTGTTTTAGTTAAATAAATCGGGTGATAATCGTTTAATTGCGGCTCTCCAATTCGGTTCCATTTTCTACCCTTTTTCAATTAATTAGAGTAGTTTTTATTTTATCATTTTATATTATTATTTTAAAATTTGCCATGCTTAGTGTAGCTTTATTTTTAAAATGTTTAGTTTTTATTTCATTATGAGTAGTGAGTAGATTTAGTAGTGCTTGTTAAGTGATTAGAGATTTGGAATTTAGGAGCGGGTTTAAAAAAAAAATTAAAAATATTTAGTCATAAGTTTTGTCTTTTAGATTTACATTCCGTCATTTATTTTTAATACAATTTAATTTCTTGTCATTTATTTTTAAGCATTTCATTTTATTTGTCATTTTAATTCATTAAACCTAAGCCCACACTTAATGAACATTTCACGTCACTTAGCAAGCATTTTAGTCATTTAAATTTTTAGATCATTTTTAGAATAATCTTTTAGTTTTAACTATTAGTTTAATTTTTAGCGTAAAAATAGTTTAAAACCAAAAGTTTAGCTTTCCTTTTATATATGGTTTCCTTTTTAGTAGATTTAGATAACCAAACCAAAACTTTTATGACAATCAAGCTCGAATTACAACTTGAAAATAGATTTCCATTCACCTCTCGTTGAGGAAACGACCTAGAAGGTTTTTGAGATATCTTTGGTTAAAAGTAAATTTCTAGAACCCGACGGTAATACTATACTATACTATTATTGAGCATCTTCCTTTTATTAGTACGTATCTATATATTATATTATATATTTATACGTGTTGATTTGGACGGATCAGGGACGAATGCATGTTAGCATGTATGATAGTCAGCTTAATTATCCCGCATGTTTTTTTATAATCACAGTAATTGATTTAAATCTTTTGTATTGGTGTCGTAAAACCTATGACTCTCACCAACCATTGTGTTGACGTTTTAAGCATCATTTCCAGGCGAGCGTTATGATGGTGTTGAAGTAAATAAAAGTGGCTAGAGAGACCATTAGGCTGCATTGGAAGTTACTATTTGATTTCATTTCGTATTTTGTTGCATGAATTCTTAAATGTTTTTATTCGGTTTGTTAGACATTGTCTTTGTATTGATGAGACCCCTTTTTTATTAATACAATATGCCGTTCTTTTGTTTTCGATATTGTCATGACACATCATGTCTTTTATATTAGTTATGCATCATCGTTGTTTGAATCCCCGTTTACGCGATTAAAGATTGCTCGACTTGTCTGGAAGATTGTCATAAAGAATTGTTGTTCGATTAGGGAGTCTTAAAAAGACAAGATACTTGTTCCCGAACCCTGGACTCTTATCCACGTTGTGCAGATGTGGAACCCCGGTGATGGTCCGATGTTGTCGTGATGTGCATTTTTACGAAAGAAATTCGATGAAGATTTTGCTTGCGTATTGTGTTGAAAACTTTCAAGATACTTCGAATCATGATGACAATACCAACGTCTTTCGAGAGCCATGCGTTGTCAATCAAGACCCCGGTGAAAATATCTTGCAAGAACCTCCACAAATTGACCATAATTGTTGTTATGAGTGCGGTGATTTCATCAGAGTGGAATTTTTTGTCGACCATCATATGTACATCTTGTGGTTAAAGGTGCTCATTACGTTATAATTGCCACTTAAAAGTTCCGAGATTATTCTAATTCAGAACCAAGGCAATCAAACATTAATGGCTTCCCACCTATTTTTGCCAATTGTTCACCCGACATGCAATTATGAAGCTGAAAATTCATTCGCTTATAATCCAAACCCGAATTCTTTCATTAATTCTCAATATTTTTCCGACCACCTTCCACAACCCCAGTTTGAGACTTACTTGTGTGAGTTATGTGGAAATAATGCTCATTATGGTTATGATTGTCCAACACAGTTCCCGTTTATCTATGAACAGGAACCGTGCTACAATCAAAACTTTAATGATAATTATTTTCCACAAAATTCTCAGAGTTTTTCTCAACAATATCTTTGTTGTGCTTATTGCGGGGGTCCTCATTTTGATTATCAATGTCAACCGATCAATGAAACTTGCTATGAACCTAATCCGAGTTATGATTATTCCGGGTTTTCTGTGACCAACCACCCAGAACCCGTTATTTGTCATGGAGCCCTTGAAAAAATTCTTGAAACAACTTGAAGAATTACAAACGAGATCAAAGAATGTTATTTAGGAATTATAAAACAAATCGCGGAAGTAAGACAAACGGGTTAAAGAGAATTTGGTATCGAGGAAATGAGCTATGAGCCAGCGATTGGTTGATGCAAAAATTATAAGACTATTTTATAGAATATTTGGGTATTAGAAGATTTCGAGGCGAGGAGATTGATGAAGAATATGAGAGAATTTGTGAGATTACAATTCGAAAACTTAAGCAAGATTTTAATATATGGGGAAGCAAAGTTCGAAAAAAGGAGCAAGCTTACGAAGAGACAAAAAAGTATCATGCTGCCTGTCGTTATTATGCTTTCAGTTATTGTGATGACGGAGGGATGATTATATTCCTTGAGCTATCACAACCGAATAAGCCGATCGAGGCTCGCCGATATAATTCTCTAAAATAGGTCTGGGGATGAGCATCTCGACACTATTCCGGCAACAGAATCGGACGAAGTAATAAAGTCTAGTGTTGAGAACCTTGTCCCAATCCCAAGTGAGTTCGAGGGTATTTTTGGACGATGTTTAGACGGGAAAGTGAATTGGTGTCCTACTTGTGATAATAATTGTGTTAATGTTGAGTCCGATTTTGTGGAATCTTTGATTAACCGTGATACTTCGATTGTTTATTCTTCTAAGATTGACCCTATTTTCGAGGAGTTCGCCGGTGAACTTGCTCATATTGCTCCAATTCACGGGAATGTTGAAGCCGAAAAATTTGATCCAAATGATGACACTTCGAGTGATAACGATTGATTTTGAGGACATCGAGTCGTTCTGCTTTGAGGGGGCGAATGATTGTTGACCAAGAAGAGAAAGAGTTTGATTTTGAAGATATTTTTCAAATCCAAGACGTTATTCTTCGTGCGAAATATGAAACGTTTCTTTAGCTTATTTCTAATATCGAATCTTTGAAAGTTAACTCTACTCCGGATCGTGTGCTCGAGTCTCCTTCTTCATTTCCTATCTCCGTCGTGGATAGTGATTCATTCTTTGAGGAGTCTGATACTTCTCTTTCTCATTTGGATAATTCTTTACCCGAATTCGAGAATTCTAGTTGATCATACGGAAGTCGTGCGAGAAGTGCGAGTACCACTACTCCTGCTAATACTCTCTTTCGAGTTATGGATTCGTTTCTTTTCGAGATTGAGCACAATCCAGGGGGGGGTTGATTAGCATTGATAATTCAAATAATACTCTTTTAGAGTTTCCCACGAGTATGAGTCATTTCATTTTGATAATCCGTCATTACCTCGACCTCCTCCGGAACCACCGGATGTTGAGAATTTAGAGCCCGAGATTAACAATTTTTATGTGCTTAATAATGATGAACCTTTTGACCCGGAGAAAGGTGAAAATGTTGTTTTTCTAAATGTTGAAGAGGACGATTCCTTCACATGTTACATCCGTTATTTTCTCCATTTGTCTATCCAACCCCGAAGGTTTCTCCTTTATCTTGCTCCATCAGGAGTGAAGATACGATTTTTGACCCCGGCATCTTCACTTAGAGCCGGTGGTATCTCATTTGCTTCCCCAAGGACAAATTAATTCGGGGTCGAGTCAAGCTCGTGACTCGGTTAACAAAAACAAGCATTTCTATCTTCTTATCTATTTTCTAACAACTAATGAGAGGGGGCTTGCCTTTCCTTTCTCGTGTTTCGTTTTGTTGGTTTGTTGTTGTTTTGTCCAGGATTACCAGATTTTTGAAGTTCTCGTGCTCATGGTTTTGTCCATTTATTCGAGCTTCATATCCTCAGCTTCATTTAGGGAATCCCATATCCTAATCTTATCGATTAACCCTTAATACTTGAATTATGCTTTGAAATTAGTATGGGGGTGACAGTCTCACATTGAGGACAATGTGTAGCTTTAGTATGGGGGGATCTATCGATTTGATTATACCTGCAGCCGTTGTTCTCACGTAACCCGTTTTTCCACCAAAAATATGTGATTTATATGAAAAATAGCAAAAATTTTAAATTTTTTTATGCATAAAAAAAAATAAAAAAAATAAAAATAAAAAGTTAAAAAATGTTGTAAATATAAAATATGAGTGTTTTGGCATAATATAAATGTGGATACGAGAAAGTGAATTTGACCGAATCGGTTTAAACCTTAGCTTTTTTCCTTAACAGTTTAACTATGATTGTTTATGCTTAGTCTCAAGTAGATTTTAAATATGCCGTGTTGGAATTTATATGGCTAAGTGTTCGCGAGTTCTTTCTTTAGAGATTTTTAAATTGCGAAGAAGGATATGATAGATGATTATAGTAATGACATTAAAACGTAGAATAGTTGGTTTTCTTTCAAGTCTCATAATTGTTAATTGTGGCTTTTCTCCCATTAGCTTGTTTCACTTTTTATATATTTGTTTTTTAAATGAGTTGTGCGGTTTTTGGTTAATAATTAGTTGTAATAGAAGTTTTCTTAGTTCCGCTTTGTGTTAGATGAGTACACATCAAGAGAATACTTAATTGGGCATACTATATGTATCCATTGTAATAAAATATTTTGCCTTATTCCTTAAAGAGCCATAGGGTATATGGAAATAAGTAGTAGAATTCAATAATAATCCTAAGATGATAAAAGTTTGCTGCATTCTTGCAGGACACAACGATGTTCGCCTTTAAAAATCGAGGAAGTTTACCGAGAATCGAAATATGTTTGCTAATATCTTGTCGGAGGTTGTGGGCCGATGTTGTAGCCTTCTAAAGGACTGAGGTTTAATAATGTTGCTTAATTTTTTGTCTTATTTTGTATCCTTAAAGAGCCTTTAAGGGTATATGGTGCAAATAAGATTGGTCCAATTCATTCTTTATAGAGCCTATAGGGTATATGACCAAAAATGAATGGTGCCTTGCTTAAGTAACCTAATAAAAGCCAAATTTTGGTCGCCTCGATGTGGACTTTAATCTTGATGACATTTGATCTTTTGAAAAGGGCTAGGAGCTAATTATCGCGTTCTTTAATCCGTCAACTTATATTTTGGAATTTAATAAATATCGAAAATAAAAGTTTAAAAGAGCACTTCGGGTATATGCTTAACTAAATCTTGAGATACAAAATTAGGAATAAGGGAGAAAGTAAGTACACAATGTGGTATTTATGAGTAGTGTTAGTGTCATGACTTGTAATTGACTATGATTCTGGTTTTGAGTTAGTATGAAAAGTGAAAGTTGGGGACGATGAATTTATTTTGCTTGTTCTATGATCCTAAGTAGTAAAAATAATAATAATAATATTAATTAATAATAATATAATAATAAGGAAAATGAAAAAAATAATGTTATGATGTGATTAAAAAAAAATTTTTGAAAATGGATTAAAGGGGGCGTTTTCTTTAACTTTTTGATTTTTAATGTCCTGTAGATGAGCGCTTTGCTACTTTTCAATGTGATTAGCTTGAGGGGATGAAAATTTCTAGTTTTAGCGGTCGTATTAATCTAATTGCGTGAGGGACACGCCAAGACTTTGTTTATGGGGAATTTTGGGTTTTCGCATATTTTATACTTACTAATTTACATGAAAGAAGCGACCCCAAAAAGACCAAAAAAACATAATAAAAATTACTTGTATTATAAGGTTTGTTTTATGTTTGTGTATCTGTGCAGGTACGGATATTAACCGAAAGAAACAAAAATAAATGACAAAACCAGACAAAGCCGAGCACCGAGATCGAAAGAGTGCGAGGGGGAAAAAGAGTCCAACGGTGCTCTCGGATATTTTGAACCAGCCCGGTGTAACCATTTTTATGGGTTGGGCCAGCCCATTTTTTGGGTTAAGGCCCAACACGAATTATATTAAGATTTGTTTTTTGGTGTTGTACGCAAGATAATTAAAAATGAATTTGAGGAAATGGAGCATCATGCTCCTCACGTGAGGGCAACATTAATTCTAATAGCACAAACTCCCATTTTCATTTTCTTGAATTCTATTACATCCCGACATGTGGCCCTCTATCATGAGACAAGTATTCATTCAAAATTGATGAAAAGTTGAGATTTTCGTGTACAAAGAAAGCCAATATAAAGGCCACGTGGCATCTATACATCGGTTCGATCCGCTGCTTTTCTCACTTGATCCGAGGGAGCTCAAATAATGAGCAATGATTGGCTCAATAATGATACTAATGATTAGAAGAAACTTACACAATTACCCCATCACTTTGGCTATATATTGAAGAAGCCTCACACAGTTTAGGGGGTTAGATTTTTAGGATTTATTTTTCTTCTTTTAGCTTATCAAGAGTAGATTAGTACAGATCAGCTTATTTCAATTTTCTCGGCTTATTGTAAACGTCTTTTTCTTATTGTAACGAAGATCTTTTAATCTTATTGGAATTTTGGTTTGTGCTTGTTGATTTAGCTTATTTTCTTTTCCTTGACTTTATTATCATAGTTGAAATTTAAGCTTATCCTTGTGCTTATATTACATCTTAGTGACTGAGCTTATTTAACAAATAGAAACGAAATAAACAAGCTACGTAATAGATTATTTACTCGATGCTTTTATTTTGTTTTTAAGCTATTTTCTATAAGATGCAAATAAGTTTTCGGTTTAAGCTTGTTCTCGAACAAGTTGTTCATTTAACTTTTCGTATCTCTCTTCTTGTTTTAGCTTATTTTTGAACTCGGATAAGCTTTGTATTAGCTTATTTATTCTCATTTTGAGCTTATAGTATTTGCAAAAGATTTTATTAGCTTATTTGTTAAACGATTAAGGTGTTAAAGTGCTTTTAGTTTGAATTGTTGAATGGTTGCGAATAAATTAATAAGTGCTAATTCGACCTTTCAAAACGTCTCGCATTTCGCTTATTGTTAGATCTTAAGAGTTTATTTAGTTTATGAATCGTTTTAGAGAATATGGTGAGCTTATTTGTTTTATCTAAATTCTGGTTCCATTCCACATTTTGTTATAGACCTCGTGTTTGATTAATTTAGCGTAATCTAGTTGATTGACATAAGAATTTTGCGGATACATTTGGTTTGATAGTTTAAATCTTGTTACCTGTTGGTTTATAGAAAATTATATTTTAGGCTGTTTGGGGTTATAGATTGGGCCTTTGCGATTTACTTGGGCTGGATTAGATCAACTGAGCCTTCGTTTGTAGTTGTTTTGAAGAACTCATTGTGTGATTTTGTTTGATAATTAGTTGGTCGTGAGGAATTCAATATTTGTTGCAATTTGGGATGCGACGGTTTAGTTTAGACAGAAAGTTAATTGCAATTTGTGAAATTGTTGAAATCTACTTTACTTTAAAAATGTTTTTTTTATTTTGTTTGTTGTTCTGGTTACCGGTCTACTAACGAGCGAGGAGCTTCGGATTTATTTAGCTGTAGACCGGCTTTTAATTAGTTGTTTTAGTTAATAAATCGGGTGATAATCGTTTATTTGCGGCTCTCCAATTCGGTTCCATTTTCCTTCCTTTTTCAATTAATTAGTGTAGTTTTTATTTTATCATTTTTAAAATATTGTTTTGAGTTTTTTTTTTGCCATGCTTAGTGATGATTTATTTTGAAATGCTTTGTTGGATTTCATTATGAGTTGTGAGGTAGATTAGTGTACTTGTTAAGTGATTGGAGATTTGGATTTTAGGTGCGGGGTTTAAAAAGACTATTAAAAAAAGTATTTAGTCATAAGTATTGTCCTTTTCGATTTAAATTCTGCCATCTTCATTTAAATTTTAATGCAATTTATTTTTCTTTGTCATTATAATTTTTAAGCATTTCGTTTTAGATTGTCATTTTTAATTCGTTATAACCTAAGCCCGCACTTAATGGAACTTCTCACGTCACTTAGCAAGCTATTTTAGTTTAATTTTCGTTAGTTCAATTTTAGTGAATCTTTAGATTCAAACACTGAAGTAATTTAGTTTAATTTTTAGTATAAAAATAGATTAAAACCAAAAGTTAGCTTACTTATTATAAGCTTTCCTTTTTTTAAGCAAATTTAGGAAACAAAACCAAAAACTTTTATGACATTCAAGCTCGAATTACAACTCGAACGTAGATTTCCATTCACCTCTCGTCGAGGAAACGACCCGGAAGGTTTTTGAGATATCGCTTTGGTTAAAAGTGAATTTCTTAACCCGACGGAAAATACTATACTATACTATAATTGGCTTATCCTTATTATTACGTATCTATATATTATATTATATACGTGTTAGTTTGGACGGATCTGATACCATAATCTAAGTGCGTAGTGCCCTTTTATGATTCGGGAAGATTCGCCTTAACCACTTAAAGATGAAGGTTTTGGGAGCCTCTTGGAACGAGGGTACGTGCAGTCAATAAATTATGATATCGGGCCTACTTGCCGTTAGGGTATGAATAAAACTACTTTATCATGCCTCGATTTTTAGGGTACTATCTACCGACTCACACTCTTCATCTTTCGTGAGTTTAGTATCGGAGGACATGGGGGTTTTCATTGGTTTAGACTCTTCTAGACCAAATTTCTTAAGCATTTCTTTAATATACTTAGATTGATTAAAGAAAATACCATCTTCCATTTGTTTTATTTGTAATCCAAGGAAGAAGTTAAGATTTGTAATCCAAGGAAGAAGTTAAGTTCACCCATCATGCTCATCTCGAACTCGTCATGCATGATTTTGGCAAATTCATCACACATGTCTTGACAAGTCGAACCGAATATAATGTCATCGACATATATTTGAACAATGATGAGATTTGAACTTTTCTTCTTAGTAAAAAGAGTGTTATCTACCATTCCCATTTTATATTCATGTTTAATAAGGAAAGCTTTTAATCTATCATACCAAGCTTTGGGTGCTTGTTTAAGACCATATAAAGCTTTCTTTAATTTATAAACATGATCCGGTTTTTCAAAATCAATGAATCCTGGAGGTTGTGCCACGTATACCTCCTCATTGATAAAACCGTTCAGGAATGCACTTTTTACATCCATTTGGAATAGTTTAAAGTCTAAGGCACAAGCATAAGCTAATAATATTCTAATGGACTCAAGTCTAGCAACCGGGGCATAAGTTTCATCATAATCGATTCGATCTTGTTGGTTGTAGCCTTGAGCAACTAACCTAGCCTTATTTTGAGAAACAATACCATTCTCGTCTAACTTATTTCTAAATACCCACTTAGTTCCTATGATTGTCATATTCCTAGGTTGAGGAACTAACTCCCAAACGTCGTTAGCAACGAATTGATTTAATTCTTCTTGCATGGCGACTATCCAACTTTCATCTCCTAATGCTTCATTCACATTCTTAGGTTCTATAGTTGATATAAAACAAAAGAAGTTACTTTGGTTTTGGGCTTGTGACCTAAGGGTTCTTTGGTTAAGGTTTCCTATGACATTTTCTAATGGGTGGTTCCTAGATTCCTTAATGTTGACTATTTCATCAATCTCTAAAGTTTCATCCACAATGTCATTTTCTAGGTTTTTCTTTTCGGTGACTTTAATTGCTTCTTCTTCATCTAAGTCATCATCCACCAAGGGTGATGTCTTAGAGGGTGGAGGAGTTTCATCGAATGTCACGTTAAGTGATTCTTTAACTTTCCTAGTGTGTTTGTTTAGGATGATGTAGGCTTTACTATTTTGAGAATAACCTAAGAAGACACCTTCGTATGACTTTGGGTCAAACTTGGTAAGGTAGTCTTTTGTGTTCAAAATGAAGCACTTGCTTCCAAACACTCTAAAATAATCTAACGTAGGTTTTCTACCTCTTAAGAGTTCATAAGGTGTCTTTCCTAGAATGGCTTTAATGAGAATTCGGTTGAGAATGTATGTTGAAGTATCTATAGCGTTACACCAAAACTTTTGTGGTAACGATTGCTCATTCAACATAGTCCTATTCATCTCTTGAAGTGTCCTATTTTTTCTTTCGACCACGCCATTTGATTGAGGAGTGCATGGAGCCAAGAAGTTATGTGTAATACCGTTGGTATTACAAAACTCTCCAAATTGCACCTCATTATCAAATTCTCTATTGTGGTCGGTTCTTATTGACACTATTGAACAACCTGATCGAAAGCTTCGGTTTTATCCTTAAGAAATCTAGTCCAAGTATACCTAGAGTAGTCATCTACTATGACTAGGGTGTAACGGTTTCCTCCGTAACTCCGTACGGAGGATGGACCGAAGAGATCCATATGGAGAAGTTCTAAGCATCTAGTCGTTGAGACTACATTCTTAGCTTTGTGACTAGCGTGAGCTTGTTTTCTCATTTTACAAGCATCACAAAAATGTTGATCAAACTTAAGCTTAGGTAAGTTTCTAACTAATTCCTTAGAGGCCAACGATTGAATGAGACGCATATTTGCGTGTCCTAATCTCCTATGCCATAAGGTGGAATTTTCATCAATCGTAGTTAGACAAATTTGATCCATAGGTGTTAGATATTAGAAAAAGACTCAGTCACCCCGTGTATTTTACTGTTTATTATAGCTCGTAGTTTAATAGTTAATCGTA
>BQNB010196411.1:0-10809 GCA_026074375.1 Tanacetum coccineum | reverse complement strand
CGATGATGTTTCGCGCCGGCCCAAAAACGACAGCCCAACATATTGATCCAAGAGTTTTATGGCATCTAGTAAGGATAGGAAAACTAATGAGCTCAACCCAAGTATTTGATGTTAACGCGGGGCTTGCAATAAGTATATTGAACCCAACAAATTAGCATAGCAATGACATCATTATAGTATGAAATAATTTCTTATCAAAAAAATATTGAACCCAACAATAGATTGCTTGAGACTCTGAAATGGTTTTTTTTAAATAAAAAGTTATATTGCATCCCGATTTAGATATTTAGTCATTTCTAATTCGTAAGTGCAGAAGTTTATCTTAAATATGAAATATATCTATATACTAAAAGCAACTAAATGTTCCATGAATATTTTAGTCCCAAAATTATTTTTTAATCTTAGCCCATTAAAGGTAACGAGCTAGCTCACTAAACCTGCCCAAAAAATAGGCCCAACAAGTAACCCGACCCAAAAGAAATTTTGCAAAATACCCCCTACACTATGTGGCAAATTATGAAACTGCCCTAAACTTTACGCTATTTAAAAATTCGGCCCTAAATTTTTTTGTCAAATAACCCCTCGCACTATGCGGCAAATTATGAAAGCTACCATAAACTTTGCGCTATTTACAATAACACATAAAAAACTAAAACTCTACAAAACATAACACACTAAAGAAGACCCGCCGCAGCGAAGCGCGGGTCCACAATACTCGTTAGAATCTAACAATCTCTACACACAACTTTAACGTTTCTAAATGACTACGGTTATAAAGAAAGAAGGCAACATTTAATAACTATTAATTACTTTATCCATATTATTTTTAGTGTCATAGAAAAATAACTATTTTTTGTGTCATAAAAACATTTAATAAATATTAATTACTTCATCCATACTATTGATTTTGTTGTCATAGTATTTTACTTTGTTGGGATTAAAAGACTTTTTGATGATCTTAGAGTTACTGCTGCTCAGTTATTGCTGCTAGTGTATAAGTTACTACTGCTAGTGTTCAGAGTTAATGTTGCTGGTACAAAGTTACAACTGCTGAAAGATTACAACTACTGAAAGGATAAAGACTGCTCAGAAAAGATAAAGATTGCTTAAAGATCAAGATTACTTAGTTGATAAGGATTGTTATTTATAGAATATATCATAGACAATATTCTATATCTTTAGAATATATTGTAAATTGACTAGGACTCCTTGGTGTATAAAAGGAGGTCCTAGGGCATAGAGTTAGATATCTGAATCACAAATTATACCAACGGGGGGGGGTAGCGGTGTGGTGTTGGTTGGGGGGGGGTTGTGTTGGTGAGCGTGTTTGTGGTTTTTTGTGAGTTTTTTTTTTTTGTTTGGGTTTTTGGGGGTTGGGTTGGGTTTTTTGATTTTTGTTTGTTTTGTGATTTACTGTGTGGGTGGTCGGTGTGAGGTGAGGGGTGGGTGGTGTTTTGTTTGTAGGTGGGGCGATGGAGTGTGTGGGGAGGGGAGGGGGTGTTTTGTGTGCCGTTTTTCCGTCTTGTGGTATCCGTGTGGGACTGGGGGCTAAGGTTTTTTTTTTCCCCCCCCCCCCCCCGCCGTGGGGTGTTGTGTGCAGTTGTGGGGGGGGGGGGGGGGGTGTTTTTTTTATAGTGGGTGGGTGGTGTATTATTGTCTTTTTATAATTGTTTTTGTCTTTTGTGTTTTGTTTATTTTTTTATATTCATATGGATGTACATATTTGTGTATATTTTTTTTATATATTTTTATTGTATTTTTTGTTTTTGCATTTTTTCTTTTTTTTATGTACACACATTTGTTTTAAATTTTAATATAATAATATTAAAAAATAAATAAATAATAAAAAAAAATTTTTAAAAAAATTGTAAATGTATAAAAAATAAAAAAAAAAATATAAAAAAAATATTAAGGAAAAAAAAAAAGTGAATATAAATGAACAAATAAAAAAAGATAAAAAAAAATAAATAAAAAAAAATAAAAACAGTGTAAAAAAATTTTGCTGTTAAAAAAACAAAAAAAAATAAAAAAAAAAAAAAATAAAAAATAAATATTTTAAGTAAAATAATTAACAAAAAAATAAAAAACTCACTGCTGAGTGTTGTTTTTAAAAAAAAAAAATAAGTAGTAGCGATTGTTTAAAAATGTAGGTTGGTTTTTAGATAAATAGAAAAATATGTTATTTGTTGACAAAAAAAAAAAGAAAAAAAAAAAATAAAAAAAACAAAAAAAAAAAAAAAATCCCTAAAAAAAAAAAACTCCCCACCCCCCCCCCCCCCCCCCCCCCATGGAAGTAAAAAAAAATGAGAATAACTAAAAAATGTATAAATTTTCCACCCAACACCACAAATGAAAAATAAAAAAAAACCTCCCCCCCCCCCCCCACCCTTTCGGTATTTACTACCTGATATAATTTTTTTTAATGAAACCTTACAATAAAATATAAATATATTTAAAAATATAATTAAATAATATAAACAATTAATGACAAAAGATAATTGTATATGTTGTGAAAACATAAAAGTACCAGGCAAAGAGTTCAAAGCACGAAGAATATAACATAGAGCACGGACGCCCAATGATGACAAAAGAAAAGAGATAAGTTAACATGGGCGTTTTAAGTTTATTGATAGGTGAAATTAAATAAATTTTGCTAATTTATTATAGAAAATATATTTAAATCATACTAGAAAAAAAGATGAAGACAGGGACTTATGAAGTTTATTAAATAGTACTAAATAAATTTATCTTAACATACTCATTCAGTACAAGACTACTTTTCCTACATGTTTGTTGATAATACTTAACACAAGAAAAAAAGAGCGTAAATTAATAAAAGTTATACATACAATATAAGAGCTTAATAATTTCACGTTAAAAAATATATAAACTTTATAAATATAGGATTCAGTTAATCAAATTACACATCCAAAGTTTATAAGAATGAAAATTGATATGAATAGTTATATAAGAAAAAAAAATTGAGCCCTCTCTTCTATAACTAATACTCTAAAATAATTCTTGGTACTAAAAAAGCAATACGTCTACTGCTAATAATAAAAGAAAAATAGGAAAAAACAAATGGTAAGAAAGGAATTAATTATTCAAGGAAAAAGAAATAAATAAGATTAACAAGTCTAACAACATATAGAGACTAATAGTACGAGTAACAAAGAATACGAGAAAGAATAATTTAACCTATGAAGAATTACAACCCTGTGCTCTATAAACCTAATAAATATAGGGTCGTCGGTTTGGTTTAGTTGTTTTTTATGGTTGAGTTTAGTATCAGGTTATTGGAATTATATACAACGAAATACATAATAGAATATATTATATGTACCTTTGACCCTTATGAAGAGTATCAATGTGGTATAAAATATATAACAATTAAGAAAGTATGGTATAATTGCTTGGGAGTGTGCTAAATATATGTTGAAGACTACTAAGAAGAAAAGAAAAATAAGAAAGTTAAAGAGATAAAACTAAAGATTACAGAGAGTTATGTATGTAATTAGCGCTAATAAAGTGCGTTATATTTTATTATGTTAATTTAGTATTTAAGTGATCTTTATGAAAAATTAATGTAGGTGAAAACTGACTCTTTATAAAATAGATTAGAGAGTTCAATATGTCCATAGATATGTAAGTGTAGTGAATAATTTCTGTAATATTTAATCAGCCTATAACGAAAGAGTGGTTGTGTTGTGGTTGCAAGGAGAATAGAGTTTAGAATAATGCTTGCTCGTGTTCGCTTATCATGGTAGTTATTGGTCTTTGTTTAATCATGTCTCAAAAGGTTTGCTATAATAGTCGTCAGAACAACTGTTGTGTATGTTTAGTCTGATTATACTATAATTAATACAATAAGGTGATTTCGACTTCAGTTAAACCATAAAATTGCAAATTAAGTGATAGTGGAGCTTTGTAATAGATGTTAGGAGAGAGAGATGTAAAGTGTCTTGTAGGAGCGAGCGAGTTATGGACTATACTTTAATATATCAAAACATCAAAAGAAAACAGATTATCATTTAATGATGTGACTTAATTATTGCACAACAATCTTAGGACAGTTAGTCCTGAACGAGTAATAAAATAAAATGAAGGAGAAGTGTAAAGAAACTAAACCACAGAAAAAGGAAGTAGGTTAACCTTGTATAATGATTTAAACATTAGGAAGTATGTAACCTTAGTTGTGCGTATTAATTGAGAACTATGGTGGGGTTTTGTTGTTTCTGAAAAAAAGTACAAACTTTGGTGCTATGGTAATTACATAGAACCTGGATAGAGGTGTTGTTAAGATTAGGGATAAGTTGAAATTATACATTTGAATCTAATATATTTAACGTTAGTCTAAGACAGCGGATTAACATCCTTTGTCTCATATATCTGTTTGTGATTGTATCTGATATCTCGTCATTGTATTGAATTGTAAGGTAGGTGGGTGAGGTGGTAGGGGGGGGACGGAAATGGGGGGGGTGGGGGGGGGAGGGGGGGTGGGGGTGGGATGGGAAGGGAGGAGAAAAAATGGGGGGGTTGAGGGGGGGGGGGGAGAGTGGGAGAGGGGGGGTGGGGTGGGGTGGGGGTGTAGAGGGTAAGTAGAAGGATGAGGGAAGGGGGGGGAGAGGGGGGGGGGGTAGGTGATGGGAGGTTTATGTTAGGATGGGGGATGAGGGGGGGGGTGGGGGGGGGGTGGTGGGTGGGGGTTGGGTGGGGGGGCGTCAGGTGTAATGGGGTGGTGTAATAGGATGGGTGGGTGGGGTGTGTAGTATGATGTGGGGGGAATTAAGGGGTGTGTGGGTAGATGATGTTAGCTTATAAAGATTTAGGAGAATGTAAGTGTCTTGTAGGAGAGCGTAGTTATGGACTATCTTTAAATAACACACAACAGAAAACCTATCATTTAATGTGTGCTTAATTGATTGCCAACCTTGGACGGTGCCAACGGAAAATAAGGAAGTGAAGGAACTAAACCCGAAAAGAAGTAGGAACCTTTAAGAAACATATGAAGCTCCTAGTTGTTGCATAATAGGACTATGTTTGTATGTATCTAAAAAGCAAACTTGTCGAATACATAGAACCTGGATAGGTGTGTGTTAGGTAAGTTGACTCTCCTATTAGACTAATTTCGTAGCTCGGATTAACAACCTTTGTCTCATATTCGGTTTGCGATTCCTCATTTCTATTAATAGGGGAAGCATCTACACTGACGCTGTTGTTGTGCATGCCTAATATGAAAACAAATCTTTTGCGTATCTCCTTTTTTACAAATATATTCCATCTTAGACCAAATCGGCTTATCCTCGTGACCACATAACTATTTCAACACCATTAAATGTTAAAATTTTAACCCCCTCATCCTACATGTCTTAAACTCAATTAACGTTCCACGATCAAGTTATATCACAAACATTAACGTGAAATTTCATTTGTTTTCAGCTATCCTGTAATATGTTATAGTGGGTTTTAACCATCAGTAACTTTTGATGTTTTTGAGCCTCATGCTTTTACGAACATCCAGTCCGAACTCCTAGTATGCATGTCATGAATAAGCTATGGAAATTTCAAATAAAGGCAACACTGTGTTGCTCTGCAGAACCCTACTATCAGTTGCATAAGGGATCCAGTCTTGACCGCATGTCTGCGTTGTATTTTTCCTTCATCATGTTGCAGAATATTATTTGTGATACATTTTGTTTGCCATACAGTGTAATTTGTGATTTGGTTTGTTAGTTTTGTTTTTAACAAGATCCTTCTGCAGGTTCACTATTTCAACGGCAATGCTACAGTTGGACCCCCTGATCTCTATACATAAATCAAGTGTAGCTTTCTTAACCTTTCTACAGATGATAGTGTCCTTTTACTATGTGATCTTTGTGACTCAGTTGCTCACACCAATTGTGTCGGTCTTGGTCACCATGTGTAAGGTCCCATGGCAATAATGTTTAAGCCTTCCTTGCAAAGATGAACTCAAGATGTCTAGGATTACATGGAGTTTGATTGCTTTTTCTTTTGTTCACTAGAAGTTTTATGTTGGTTATGTTACATTAGACAATTTTGTCAACGTACACAAAGATGTTATCTATTGTATTTTATTATTCCTTTGGTTGAACAAATGTTAATTATTAATGTATTATTAGACATTTCCGAAGAATGTATGATGCAAATATCACATATTTGGCATTGTATTGTGTGAAACAAAAGTGTTACTAATCATTTATAAAAGTGTCGCCTTATATGATGGAAACAACTAGTAGTGTTGCGTTTCACATAATAAAGTGTTGCAAAATTAGTTGTAATAATGAGAAAGTGTTGCCCTTGAATCTAAAAGTGTTGTAGTTGTGCGAAAAATGTTGCATTCATTTTGAAAAGTGTTGCATTTAAGTAAAAGAATTGTTGCATTTTAATGTAAAAAGTGTTGCACTCTCGTAGAGAGTGTTGCATTTAATGTAATAAGTGTTGCAATTGAGTGTGAAAGTGTTACAATTAAGTATAAAAAGTATTGTCTTTGAGTGTATAAAGTGTTGCACTTAAAGTATCATACTTGGTAAACATAGGCAACACATTTAAAAAATGTTGCACATTCTAATTAAAGTGTCGCTTATACCTAAGGCAATGTTACATAACGTAGCACTTGATAAAGTGTCATATTATGTATAATGCGACATTTTAAGCACATAATACAACACTTTACGAGTGTCACTTTAACTCCATTTTGTAGTAGTGAGAATTCGACCCGCAGGGCTTTGATTTTGCAGAGCTAATTTGAATCAGAAGTGTGTCACATATTTCTTTCCTGATCATGCAATAGTAACACTAAAGTTTCAATATATTTTTTCTATGCCTACTATGAAAATCGTATTAAATGAACTTGAACAATTCTTCATTACTATCTCGCGGCTATTGCACATTGGTATGTACATACCACATAGGTTTTATATTGTTGTAAAGCTTAATTTACGCAGACATCCCATTTTCGCCATCCAATAATCATCCCGCAGCAACGCGCGGGCAAATACCTTGTTATTTACAATGTGTGACTATTTTTTTTCTTCTCATCTTATCTCTTCTCTTAGAGTAAATTGTATAAATCGTCCCTAAAGTTTGGCCAAATTGCATGTTTTGTCCCAAATGTTACGAAAGTGCAAGAATCGTCCTCACAGGGAAACTTTTGGTGCAAGTATCGTCCCTGCAGGGACGATACTTGCACCAAAGGTTTCCCCAAAAGTTTCCTCACAAGGACGATACTTTTCTCCACACGGACGATTCTTGCACTTTCGTAACATTTGGGACGAAACATGCAATTTGGCCAAACTTTAGGGACGATTTATGCAATTTACTCCTTCTCTTATTCATATATCATCTTTTGTCTTTTTTATTGTCCACTACTAAGTATATAGTAGGTACAATTATTTAAGTACAATTATTGTTCGAATCATGGGGAGAAAATCAATCCCTTATTGGCCACGGAGGTTCACCTGCGCCGACTCCGACCTATCCAAAAGGATAGTCGCACTGGGATTAGTCGGTTCTCAATGTCGAATCGAAAACCCATATATAAAAAAAATCATTTACAAAATTATATCATAATTTATTAAATGCCAAGCGTATGATTTATGATTTGTCAAAACTAAAGAGGTATTTTCTTTAAATTGTGATGGGCAATAATTAAAATGAAGGGAGTAAGAGAGCTAGGTGGAGTGGGCACCAACAATATGTTGGTATGCCACCTGAGCACCTATAATAACACACCAATAACTAAAACATTATTCTAAGCAAAAGAAACGTTTTTTACATGGTGATTTATCTGAGACATTTTATATGTACCAGCCTCCGAGGTTTCGGGATTCTGCACATCCTGACTATGTTTGTTTATTATAGATGTCTCTTTGTAGGCTCAAGCGGGCCCCTCGGGCGTTTCAACGATTTACAGCTTATATTACCCGGGGTGGGTTTACTCATAGCCGCTGTGACTCATCTTTATTTATTTACAGACAAGGGGCTCACAGTGCTTATTTATTATTGTATGTTGATGATATTGTTCTCACTGCTTCTTCTAAGATTTTGTTACAGCAGATTAGTGCTTCATTGCATGAGGAGTTTTCTATGACAAATCTCGGTTCGCTTAATTATTTTCTGAGTATTTCTGTTACACGTGATTCTTCGAGGATGTTCTTATCTCAGCGAAAATATGCTGCTGAGATTCTCGAGAGGGCTCATATAGTTAACTGCAATCCAAGTCGGACTCCTGTTGATACTGAGTCTAAACTCGGAGACGACAGTGATATAATATCTAATCCGACATTATATCGGAGTCTTGCGGGTTCTCTACAGTATCTTACTTTTACTCGCCCAGATATTTCTTATGCAGTGAAGCAGGTTTGTCTTCATATGCATGATCCTCGAGAGCCTTATTTCTCAGCTCTTAAACGGATTTTGCGGTATGTTCACGGTACTTTAGATCATGAGTTATAGTTATTTTCATCTTCTACTACATCTTTAGTTGCTTATTCGAGTGCGGATTGGGTTGGTTGCCCTACTACTCGGCGCTCGACTTCAGGTTTTTGTGTATTTTTTAGCAACAACCTACTCTCTTGGTCCCCTAAGCGTCAGCCGACGCTTTCTCGTTCTAGTGCTGAGGCAGAGTATCGTGGTGTTGTCAATGCTATTTCTGAGACTTGTTGGTTGAGGAATCTACTACGTGAGTTGTATACACCTTTGTCTTCCGCTAAGCTCGTTTACTATGATAATGTCAGAACTGCTAATCCGATTCGGCATCAACGTACGAAGCATATAGAGATATATATTCACTTCATTCAAGATTTGGTTGTTGCTAATCAGGTTCGAGTTCTTCATGTTCCATCACGTTATCATATGCGGATATTTTCACTAAAGGCTTGCCTTCGACTTTGTTTGAAGAATTTCGTAACAGTTTAACCGTTTTGTGTCCTCTTGCTCAAACTACGGGTGTTAGTCGGTATTTATGTATTGGGCTCAAGCAAAAGAAATTGGAAACCAATAACATGGGTGCTTATGTGTCCCACGAAAATCTGATAAAAATACCTCACTCACTAACAAAAGAAAAAACAAAATACAATTGTCGTCTGCCACTCTATCAACGGAAAGAACAAATGAAATTTCGTGTGGTGCCATTTGGTTAGCCATTGGTGCTAAAAAATACCAGTGATACACGAATGGCATATTGCACCATGCCCTCCAAAAGAAAAGTAAAGCTTTAAAGGAAAAAAAATTTGTTACAATTAAAAAGATAAGGCTTCATATAATGTTTCCATACTCATAGACACACCTTAAGTAAATTTGTCAAATTGACTTGAAGATGGGAACGAGGATGAAAGCATAGTATTAACCTTAAGACGTACAATTCATATGCACTATGGTATACAAACTTAGAATAGTTTCTCTCATTTAGCTATGTGGGACAATACCAAAACTCATTTCCATCCTTAAGCTTTGGTTTTAAATGCTTTATTTCTCATTCATATTACCTTCATGTTGAACATATATACCATTGTGCATATGGAATGTATGCTTTCAAATGTCCCCTGCAACATTTTCCGTTCTTGGTTTTAATCCAGCTGTAACAGCTTCTTTGTTGACTATCCTCTCATACATTCGATAACAATACATAACGAGCTTAATCGTGTGGCTTTAGTGACATTAAGTGGCCTTATACCTCAAGTCCAGTGGTCTTTGAACTTGATATCTAGACTAAATGAGGACCAATCACACATCATAACTAGTTGGTTTACGACTTTCAAAACACCAGATGCATCAAGAATCATTCATTCATGCATATACGACTAAAAACGACTTACATCCACATAAGGTGTCAACCCCATGTTAGATATTTTTTCTTGGCCCATGAGGATTAATAGCCCAACATATTGAGGCCCATATTGGGTCCATTTTAGACTCTTATTACGGTTAGAAGGTGTATGTGTGTGATTAGTCGTGAGGAGAAGCATAAAACAGAAAAAGAAAGAGAATTTTCGAAGTAATATATCACCCAAACCCAACTGCAGTGTTTTTCCAATCATCGGAGATTGCACCGTCGGATCGTCACGATTTTCGGACTGTAGCTTCCTGACATCGAGAGTAAGGTTCTGACCGTTAGGATTTTGATTTTGAGGCCTGGAAGTCCGTTTTCATACTTGGGCAGATTGCATCTTATTTGGTGATATTCTTCCTTTTTTGTTCCTTTGATTGTTGCCATATATCTTGATGCTTGATTCCAAGATTATGACGTTTGTTGTATACCTCTAGTGTTATCTAGAGAAGACCTTGTGTACCTCTCCTCGTTGATAGTGAATTTAAGCGACACTAGGTGTCCTGTGGTTTTTACCCGTTTTGGGGTTTTTCACGCTAAAAGTTTGGTGTTCTTGCTGTGTGTTTGATTACATTTATTATCTACTGTTTGAGGCTGATTTGTGACTGTTAGGGGGCTGATTAGAGTTGTTTTTGGTTTTCCCTATTAGTTTGCATCCTCATAGGTTCATACGGGTTTGGGTAAGTGTTGTCAAACGAAGGTTTTGCTTCCGCATTTGTGTTTATACTGTTGTGACCCATTGTTCTTACCCGTCAAATTGGTATCAGAGCTTGGTTCTTGGTTTGGGGACTTAACCTGTTTGAACGATGAAAGCTAATACAAGTAGGATGGTTAGTTTGAATGGTTCTAATTATCATATTTGGAAAGGAAAAATAGAGGATCTCTGGTATGTGCTTAAATACACATACCTTTTACCTTTAAAAACGAGCTAAAATAACCAAAAACGGACTTAAAATGCCAAA
>BQNB010196410.1:0-11290 GCA_026074375.1 Tanacetum coccineum | reverse complement strand
TTTTATAGCATCATTTATCCTACGATATTAACCCATTTTGTATAGTTATTACAAAGAATTGTTACTTAATCGTTTATATTTAAGAATAGTTGGACAAGTGGACTACTAGTGTATAGATTGCCATTAAGCGGTAAGTGGATAAAGTATCTATGAGCTAGGGTTTAACAAGATCACCATTACTTTAATCCCTAAGATAGATTATAATCAGCAAATAAGGATTCTTTATGTGGATGCTTTAATTGTGACAGAATTAATGTGTCTAGGTCTTAGGATGATGTAACGCCTAAGTCTTAAGAATGATATGCCACCTCGAGAGAAGAAATCATTACACTAAATAAACAAACCAACGTTCTAATCAGATTAATAATGGTTAATACAATTTTCTTATATAAGGTTCGACCGCTCTTTTATCTTTTGTCGATTAGCTAGCGTGGGTAACAGTGTCTTGAATTGATTGTAGTCACCAACCAAACCATGCCAGTCTCTCAGGCTAAAAGCCCCCCTTTTTCCCGTTAGAATTAGGATTTAGACTGACATAGGTTTAACATAGGATTAGAATAGAATTAACATAGATTAGATAACCAAGATATCAATTAAATTGATAGATTTAACCTCTCTCTTAGTGATCGACACCCAACTTACCACGAAACTACTACCGATCGGGTACACTGCCCGTTAAAGTGTTGTTTTTGGTTGAGTCAGAAAAATATAAATTTAAAACTTGAATCAATAAAATATACACCACACAACGACGCATCAAACACCAAATAATAATGAAGAAATTCTAGAGAGAGAAAGTGGATGGGAGGATGGTTCTAGTAAGAGAAAGTAACAGAGAAAGAAAGATTAGATTATGTGTATAAAATGAACCAACCAACACTATCTCCATGTGTGGAGAGGGTATTTATACACTAGCTTGTAACTGGCCATGGGCTTAAGTTATGGGCTTTCTATGTGACTTTGGCCCGGTTAGCTTACTAACATTACATTTGATTAATCTACGAGCTATGACTAACTATATTGGAAGTGACTGATACTTTTTGTATTCCTAACATGTTAATTGTTTATATCTACCATGGATTTGATTTTTCCTAATATAATTATAAACAACCCTAATTAACAAGTAAATAAATTGACATAAACAAGTTTATGAATGATATTGACATACCCTATGCATGATTAAAGAGTTGATGGATTGATACTTGAAACTTTTCCTTTGTTTTTGGGAGAAACCCGGTGGTTTTGTGTTAGTGTGTGAGTTTTTCTAATGAGTTAAATTGTGCTTTGTAAGTTTATATATGAAAAATCGCTCTAAAGTGCGGCGCACTTCACTGAAGTGCGGCGTACTTTACCTTTTTTTTTAAGAAATTATACGTTTTTTTTAGATATAGATTACACAAACTTACATTACACGCTTCATAATTTAAACATAATGATAACATAGATTTTCAATCCATCATACTGACTTAATATTAATATTTATCATAGATTGGACTAATGTCCGTACATCAAATGTAATCCTTTATGGATTTATACAAATGATTTTATTTTGACTCAACAACAAAAAAGTAAAATAGTTTAGGAGTACATAAATTCCCTCCTTTATTCCAACTTGGTCTAACTCTTCCCTTCATAAACCAATTGGGTGACATAATGTCACTCAACTTATGATATGTTGACAACTTCTGGTCTGTTTTCTTGGTTGTGAATCCTTGAATATAAATATTTCCATATGGATCAGTCAACCTTATCTCAGTACGCTATTGTCATGTTGCTTCCTCTTCTTTAGTATAACAACCCTTGTGATCAGGTGTCCACTTAACGTGTTTTAATGGTACGGGTAACAAACCAGGGAAACTAACGGCCTTCTTCCAAACACTAATCTTTCGGAATGGGTTAGTTACTACTTGTAGAGCTAACGATCTCTTAGCTAGATCATTACAATTTAGATATGGTGCATGTTTTAGACCATATATCGGTGCTCCAAACTTATTTCTCTTTATCTCATACTCTTCTTCGTTATCACTATCGCTTTTTGCGTTTCTCAGAACATCAGATCTTGCAGCACGGAAGGTTTGATGACAAAATCCATCAAAAGTTGAGAAAAGTCTCTCTGGGGTGTTCACTATGCCACCAATCGTAAACAGGAATCCCCGACCAACTACTATTGGTGCATCACGGTCGATCGAAATATCTAAGATCAAAAACTTAGCAATTAAGATGGTGACCCCCAGTTGACAAAGAACATTCGTGAGTATTCCCATAGCTTTTGCCTGGGTATGATTAATCATTGTGATCCCTCTGTCAACCTTCTTCATTTCTTCTCTTCCTAACTGCTCGTAAATCCGGTAAGGCATGGTATTGATATCCAACCCAGTATCAGCCAATGCATTTTTGTTAACCTGACCCTCCAATCTGATAGGAAATATGAATGCTTCGAGGTCGTCTTTTTCTTTCAACGCCTTACCTTTGACTTTCTTTATAGCTTCCTCCTCTTCTTTTACAATCATTCCATCTAATTCCACTTTGTCTTTCCAAATATCATCAAGCACTTTCTTGTATTTGTCATGATAAGCCATTGTCTTAAGTACTGGCCTTACTTCTTCTAATAAAGCAAACTTTTAGCTAATTCTGATTGCCAATGCTTCCTTTGTTGCTTCTTCCTGAGTCAAATGTCTCCCAGTTGATGAGGATGTTCCTATATCTTGATAGAACAAGTTAATATTCTCCATTGCTCTCTTCTTATTGCGGTTATTTTTCCCCATTTTGCATATAAACGGCGGAAATTCTTCTCCACCCAATAGTGGTATATCATCTAAGTTAAAATCAAGCAACTGGTCCCAATCATCCATACTTTTTTCTTCTTCTCCAATATCTTCCAAGAATGGATCGATATCAGGATATATTGTGATAGTTCCAGCCCCAAAATCAATAATTGCTTTGGTCATGCGTAGGAATGACCTTCCAAAAATCACCCCAGGTTCAACATCATCTTCTTCTGGGTTGATAATGAACTTCACAATATAGATCTCATCTCTTTTTGCAACAATGAGCTCTTTCTTAACTACTTTTTTTTACCTTTTTTCACCTCTTGTTCCAAGCATAATTTTACTGTATATTCATTTGATATCAAGTTCTCTCCACTCCAAGATTAATCTCCCCATCATATGCTTCCCGCCTATTGACAAAATAAGGTGCCACGAATCTATCACTAACTTCTTCGGTATCCATCTTATGAAAAACCATAGCTTTTGTTTCCTTCTTTCTTCCACTGTTAGCAGTGTCTTGATACTCTAGAGAATCCCAGTCTCCAGATCCTTCAACCTTGTCACTCGAGATTTCAACAACGTTTTCTCCCAAGCAAATTTTCCCAAGACTCGAATTAGGATCCATAACTCTTATAAAATAAGATAATATTAAAACAACCATTAGTGGGTTAGTTAAAATAAATAACAATAGCTTTTTACATTTACATATTTTCAACAAACAGATAGCATTTTTTAGTTTAAGCAATTTTTGTATATAAACAAAGAAACAAGCATTATGTTTGGTTCCGAATAGGAAAGTGCAGCGTACTTTAGAAAAAGTGCGGCGTACTTTCTGAGTTTTTTCAAATCCTGTGTGGTTTTTCAGAAAAACCGGCGCACTTTAGAGTAAGTGCGCCGTACTTTTAAAATTTCTAGTTTTAAAATTTTTTAAACTTTTAATTTTTAGTATTTTATATTTCTTATTTTTATAATATTTGTAAAACATAGCAAGCATCAGGTTTTTAAACATATTAAGTATCATATAATTTTTAAGTTTTTTAAAGTTTTCGTTTTTATTTCCATTTTGCAGGTAGTCAAAGTTAAATAAGAAACACTTAGCAATCAATAGATACATGTAGGCATTCAGAATTTCAAACAAATAAGATGTTAAATAGTTCTTTTTTATTTTTCTTATTTTAATGTATAAATTATGATAATACAAGATTTTGACAATTACGAATATTAGGAATAAATTCTACATTTTCAAATGGTCAATTATACTTTATGGGGTTTTGGGGTTTTGGTATTGATGTCCTCTTCTATTTGAAAACTGGTTTTGTTTGTGAAAAATGCAGGAAGTGCGACGTACTTGGTATAAGTACGGCGTACTTTCTGAAATTGCAAAAAAAACCCGGCGCACAATGGTTATGTGTGGCGCACTTTCTGAAGAAAATTGGTTCAGTTTGCCAGAAAATTGTACGGCGATTTTGAAAATTTAGTTTGTAATATAATCATGACTAATTCAAGAATGATATCAATCACCGGCAACGGCACCAAAAACTTTAATGTGTTATAAAAGCTTTAAATTTATAATTCTTGTTTTATCCGATTTCCAACTAACACACGGGTAAAGTATAAACCCCCGTTTATAGTATAGGTTAGGGGTAAGACCAAGTCGTTCTACGGGATTGGTTATTCATAGAAAGGGGCGATTATATTACGAAAAGGTTTATCTAATAATTGTCACAATCTAAAGATAATTGATAACACAAACTCAAGATTATAAAAGCAATGTTTATTCGGGAGACAAGAGTAATGGAGGATAACTTGAGATGATGATAATTTCATGAAATTAAGTATAATCAAAGGAATGAACGGGTAGTTTATTCAATAGATTGTCTATTTAACATAATAAAGAATCCTTTCGGCCTTTAATCTTAGTTATGAAAAACGCTTTAAGATTAGTTCACGTTTAGAAATAACAAATATAAACTTTCTCAACCAAGTTCGTTAGACATGAGGGTGAGCATTAAACATTTATATATTTGGGAGGATGAGCATTTTATTAGCTAATTCTCACAAAGCTAATACCGAGTTATCATAGACAAACAACTAGAAATCAAACACCAAATCGGAGCCTTTCGACCTATTCCCGAACTAAGTGAGTAATTAAATGATGATCAACAATCCAAATATCTAAATATCAAGTTCATATTTATCATTAACCAAATATCATTAGTCATCCCAAATTAATCCAGATTACTCCATAAATCCCAAATAAACATGAATAAACTACTCTATAATCATGGAGGTAAAACACATAATAAGCATGTTAAATCCAGAAAACATAATATTTAAGGAGAGAAACATGTTTATACCGATTCCAATAGCAAATTGTATTGATTTTCAAGAGTTTCCTTCGAATAATGATTATAACAACCCGAAAATTCAAATAACAACTTCTATTCAGATATTTCCAAGATCAAAAGTATCTTCTTCTTGATTGTAACCCGGAATGATGAAGATTAAGATGATACTTCAACAATTCCACTAAAACTTCTAATTTTCCTATACTTATCTTGATCAAAGATGTAGTGAATTGAGATGATAATGGAATGATATGAGATGCCCTTAGCCCTAAATTTTGTGGCCTATTTATAGGTGAGGAGTGGAGTATCAGTTGTGGGAAATGGCAATCCAAAGGTTGCTTCAGTAATGGTAATCATTATTATCTTTGAGTAACTGCAGGTGAAGTGCGCCGCATAATATAAATTATGTGTCGTACTTGGTGTGTAATTAAATTGCATTTATCCCGCTTTGAAGTACGTCGCACTTAGTGTAAGTGCGCCGCACTTTGGCCTCGTTCATTAATTCTTCATTCAATTTTCTTCTAGATTCTTCTTTTAATGACTGTTAGTGCATTTAACGGAATATCTTTGCACATTTAGTCCTTCTCGTCATTCTTGGTCCTGAAACATTATTGCACAACAAACAACCAAACTTTGCAATATGTCATGCGTTAACATATATATTTCACATATTTTTAAGGGATATTTTATGTATATTTGGAGCGTTATCAGACCACCCATTAATAAATATGGGACTGGCTATATATTCGGGACTGCCACATGTTGTGCGATTTTTTTAGTTTAGTTTTTGACAAATTTTACAAAAGGGGTGACATTTTTATTTGCATTTCGCGAATTAAAAGCGCTTAAATATTTAAAATGAAATAATTAAGTTGTCACGACATTCATGATGTGTGATGATTGCAAACCGAAGTTTAACCATCCTCCTAGGCAGTGTGCCTAATCGTTGTAGTGTAGTATAGGCAAGACTCGGGGGATTGATCGTTCTCTAGGGAAATAGTTTGGTTGGATTCGAATAGAATGTCACTAAGGTCTAAGGATAGAGGAAAGATTATTTTTGTGTTTTTAAGTTTTTTAGAAAGCAAGTAAAATCTCGGTTTTGAAAGGGGTCTGATTAAGCTACTAACTACTCCTAATTCTATTCTAATTGCAGAAATATAAAAGTGAGAAAACTCTTATGGTTAAACAAATGTGTTTACTTAATCATGCACTACTCCTTAGTTGTCTTCTCCAATTTTATTACCCTTCACCCTCGTAATAGAATTCGTAAGTATCTAAATAATTAAACACCTAACTCGGAATCTACTCAAATGGCAATGTAATATGAGGACTATTGCGTGGGTATCATATAACTTAGTCACGTTTCCATAGACGTCTTCGCTTTGAAATTAAGAAGCTAGTTTTCTAAAGCCTAACGCGCACATCATTAACAAGAAGTAATAACAAAGATAAACAACTAGGTTTTATGAAATCATAAGTGACACACAAATTATATTTAGCCAAGCATGTTAAATGAAAGCGAAGAACAATTAATCAAACAATACATAGATGTTAGGATTCAAAGACTCCATGATGATCTTGGAGTTACTACTGCTAAGGTTTGTGTTACTGCTTCTAAGTAAAACTTAGTGATGTTCATTAACTCTAATGAAAAATATGCTAAGTAGTTAGTACTGCTAGTGTATATTAGTATTGCTAGTTACTACTAGTAGTATATGTTAGTACTGCTAGAGTAAAGTTAGTATTGCTGGTGAAGATTAAAGAAAATATTCTAAGTAGTTAATACTGTTTGTACACATTTAATGATGCTGGTGTATAAGTTACTACTGCTTGTTAAGAGTTAATGCTGCTGGTACAAAGTTACAACTGCTGAAAGATACAACTGCTGAAAGATAAAGATTGCTTGAAGATCAAGATTACTTATGAGATAAGGATTGTTATTTATAAAATAGATCTTTGAGAATATTCTAAGTTTTAGGAATATATTGTAAATCAACTAGGACTCCTTGGTGTATAAAAGGAGGTCCTAGGGTATAGAGTTTGAAATCACAAAAAACACAACATCTATAAATCTTTTGTTTTGATATCATTAAAGCTTCAAGGTTTTGTAACCCTAATACTAGTTAGAGTATTCGTATTAATATATTAAATCTTTGTTTGTTAATCAAGACTATGGTGGCTGCATTAAAAGTGCATATGCTCAAACCAGGTGAGTATGAGCTTTGGAGGATGAGGATGGAACAGTACATCCAGATGATTGATTAGTCTCTATGGGAAGTTATAGCATATGGTAATGCACCTCCAATAACAAAAGTTGTTGAAGGTGTTGAGACTACAATTGCTCTTATAACTGCTGAAGAAAAGGCACAAAGGAGGTTAGAGTTATAGGCAAGAAGCACTTTATTGATGGGCATCCCTAATGAACATCAATTGAAGTTTAACTCCATCAAAGATGCCAAGTCATTGCTACAGGCTGTTGAGAAGAGGTTTGGAGGGAATGCTGCTACTAAAAAGACTCAGAGTGTTAGCCTTTATTTTATTAAGTCAAACAAGAATGTTATCGGTCTTATAAATTCAAACTAGGTCTTGTATTGTAATAGGCTAGTCGGGTTCAACGGGCTTGGATTGTAATCTAATATTGTCCGTGTCTCGGGCTCAAAGCCTAAGTTTAGCCAAGCCTGGCCCAAGTAGAAAAGCCCACACGCCAACTAGATGGCTAGGGGTATAAAAGAAACCCTCTCATCACATGGAGAGGGTGTTGGTTATATTTGTTCACTTGTAATCCACCAATTCTCTCTCTTAATCTAATATTCCAAGTTTTCGTTTCTTCCTTTCTTTTCTTCTTATAACTGGCTTATATAGGGCTTATTTGGGTTTGCTTATTTGTTGTGTGTGGATTATATTATAGGGATAACATGTGGTATCACTTGCCAAGGGGTGTTTAGTGTTGGATTCGTGGTTCATAAGCTCAAACTCGTGGCTTATTTCGTGGCTTATTAAGATATTTGCTTAATTTTCATCTTTCTTTCTTTGGTCTTATTTCACTCGTAGTTTATTTGGCAACATAAGCTCACGATTTACTTTTTCTCTTTAGCTTATATGTTTGTTAAGCTTACTCGGCTTATTTTTCTTCTTTCTCTTCTCGAAGTGGAGTTTTTGGTTCGATTTACAAGAGTCACAAGGGTTACGTCCCTCTTTTACTTTGTTCTTCAAACTAGTTTCTTAGTTTTCTTCATTTCGGTTGCTTAGTTCGAGCTTATTTTGAGCTTATTTCGAGCTTAATCTCAAGCTTATTTACTTGCTTAATTTTGAAGCTTATTTGTTTAATTTCTTATCCATTTGTGGTCCCAACCGGTTCTACACAAGAAACATAAATCCATATTTTTAGCTTCCAAAGATTAGGACACCTTGTTTTCTAGTAAAAAGTGGTCCACACTAGAAAAAGACACCGAGCGGAATATGTCATTGGTCAAGCGAAACATGTAGGTTTATTTGTGAAGCGGAATATGTACGTTATTTGTTAAGCAAAATATGCAGGTGAAAGTCAAGCGAAATATTATAATTAACTAAAACGAAACTCTGCAAAAAAAATTGAATTTCAAGCGAAATATGTTTGTTACGAGTTCAAGCGAAATATGTTAAACCTCAAGCGAAACATGTAGTATTGAGTCCAAGCGAAACATGTTAAACATCAAGCGAAATATGCAAGACTGAGTACAAGCGAAACACGTTTAATTACAAGCGAAACATGCAAGATTAATTTTAAGCAAAATATGTTGTTTCAAGCGAAATGTGCAATTTTCAGTATTCAAGCGAAATGTGTAATTTTTTAAGGCGAAATACGTTTTTTTAGCCAAGCAAAATATGTCAATTCTACTTTTACGGTTTTTCTATTGATTTTGTAAAATCCTGACAAGTAATCTTTTTCCTTCTCAGTTTTAATCATAGAGTTGTAAAATCCCGTAGAAGTTAATTGCATTCTCTCTCACCACAATACAATCAACACTTCATAACACTTAAGATCCGATATCCATTCACAACTTCATCAAAATGTCAAATACCAATTTGCCAACTCAAACATCAAGTGTTCTTCAGAATGACACAGTTTCTTCGTGTTCAATTGCTAAAGTTCAAGAGAAGACACAACTTTCAAGAATTAAATGCATGAACAGTCTTCGATCAATTCTGTCAAAACTCAAGTTTCTCATAGAAACTTTACAAGATTTTGGTAACATGCCTATCATCAAGAGAACATTCTCTCAAGACTTGGATTTACTAGAAAATCATCTTACCAAAGAAATAATTTATCAGACTGATTGCAAGACTACTTTGACAAAACTCAGAACAACGTTTGAAAATGCTTTCAATTTAGAAATCAAAGCGCATATACAGAATTATACAAGATATGATGCTCAATCATTTTGTGATGCAATGATCTTTAACATTGATTCCCTCGGGAAATACATGCTTGAGTCAATTCTTCATCAACAACGAACTCCACAATTGTTGAAACAAAAGAAGTTGATGCAAACACAAGAAGATCATTCAAATCCAATTCCAGCATTGAATGTTGATTCATTGAAAGTCGATTTAGTTGTCATACATAACACTTGTTCTGAGAAAGAAGAAAGTAATTCAGAGACTGCATCCAGCAAATCAGTAAAGGAATGCAGCTTGAATTCTGAAACAAAAGATGTGCATGCAATCAAATATAAGATGTCAAAAGCAAAAGAAAGATGCATGGCATATTTTTGATCTCTTCATTCACACCTTTAAGTTCTTTTAAAAGATGGCTTAAAAGGCACTCACATCGAACATGGATTCAAACGGGCATTCATGTCACTCTTTGGTCAAGATGTTGATACTTTTACAAGAACAATGCTCCTCAACGTAGATCAACTACAAAAACAACTTGACAAAGATGAATTTCAAGAAGATGGATCCATGACAGCCTTTTGGGTGGTAAACAACTAGTTCCAAAAGTTCATCGATTCAAAGTTTACATTAGATTATGACAGTCAAATAACAGACACTTACTTTGTTGAATACACTGGAATCGAGGTTCAACACTTCAAAGATACACTAATCCAACACCTGGGTAATGTTAAGAAGTCCATTGCTGAAAGAACACGTCATCAAAGACAGTATGAAAGAAGGGTGAATAAAAGATAGATGAATAAAAGACAGATGCAGACGCAAGAGAGTAAGATTAATACTGGTAAAGCATTGGATGCTGATTTGGTTGACACAAAAAGCATTAGGAAAGACTCAACAGTGCAAGATGACAACAGCAGGTCAGGGAATGATACAGATGCTGATGATGCAGATATCAGACCCATATATGACGAAGAGCCAATAGCTGAGGTATAATTGACTGCTGAATGTAATATCTTTGCTATCGGACAACAGCATACTGAGCAACCTATAATCATTAATGAATGTAGGGTTGACCAGTATCCTAAAAAATGTCAAGTTAAAAGTCCTATGCTTGATTCATCACCTGATAACCAAACAACTGAATACTCAAAACAATCACTCGAGTCTGAGAATATTTTACTCAAAAAGACTGTTGCCCAATTTCAAAAAGATTTTTGTCAAAACCGGAGCAACATGGTCAAATTTAAGTCAAAACCTATGCTCTCGAACTTAAATATCAAAATCAAGCTTTAAAATCGGGGCAACATGGTCAAATTTTGAATGAAACAAGTAATAAAGCCAAGATTAAAAAGGAAATTGATGTACTTGAAACAATGAACATCAAATTAGAACATAGTGTGGCTAAATTACGTAAGGAAAATGAGACTTTGAAACAGCATTACAAAGATTTGTATGATTCTATTAAAATTACGAGATCTAAGACTACAGAACAGACAATAACTTTGCTTGCTAATAATGCTGAATTAAAAGCTCAGATTCAGGAAAAGGTTTTGCAATTGCTGCTTTAAAAAATGACTTCAGGAAGTTAAAAGGAAATAGTGTAGATACTAAGTTTGATAAAACATCATGTAACATTCCGTATTTTCAGGTCATTTTCGATGTCATCTATTTTACGAGTTTCCGTGAGTGAGTGTCGACATTTAACATTTTATTTATCGATAATAAATATTTTCGTATTTATTATGAAAAATTTGGAGAAGAATTGATAATTTTTATTTTTGACGTTTCGCGAGTCAA
>BQNB010196407.1:0-11290 GCA_026074375.1 Tanacetum coccineum | reverse complement strand
AAAAAAGTTGTGAACAATAAAAACTTGACGTGTTTTTTTTGTTAATTTTTTTACGGGATTTTTTGTGTACGAAAATCGTAAATAATTAAAAGTTGAGGGACCATTTTGTATTTTTTTTTACTTTGGGCCAGATTTTTTTTACTTTGGGCCAGATTTTATGCGAATTTTAGGCTAGTTTGTCGATAAATGTGTATATTTTTAGTAATAATTTTTTTTATATGGCTTATGTGTTGGGCCTCATGTTTAAAGTGTTGTTTTTTTTGCTATATGGGTTTTTTTTAATATAATGGGTTGTACATTTGTGACCATATCGATTATTTTAAAGTTATTAGGTATCGAAGATGTTTCTACGGGTATTTTTTTTATCTGAATAAATTGGAACTTTTGTAATATTTTTTTTCCTCCTACTTTGTGCATACAAATTAAAAAAAAAAACTAAAACAAAATAATTAAAAAAAAACGGGCTGACCCAAACTGGGAGCCCGTTACTATAGCACAGTGGCCCACTATCAAAACAACAGTGGATTTATCACTGAATGTGTTATATAGTAATAAGATAGCACGTGTATTTATAATAAATATATAACTTTGATAATATGTAACATTAGACCCTAAACCTAATGAACCACAAATTCATAATCGAGCTTGGGCTGATGATCTAGTCGTCTAACACTCCTTTGTAGTTTTAAAGAGAGTTCACAAGACGAACAAACTGAATAGATAAGTGTTAAGCCTGATGAGGTGTTAGGGTCCATTATGGTTAGAGTCATGAAATTGTGCTCTATAAATAGCAAGGTTATAAGTAGCGTGAGACGAGGCGTGGCGTGGTGGCATTGCCACGCCTCACGCTTTAGGAGACATGGCGAGTCATGCCGTTTTTTAAGGCGTGACTTAAAGCGGCACAAAATATGAAAATATTTATAAATTTATTTATTTATATTATATTTCAATGATATATTGAGTTTACAAAAATGTCATATATAAAAAATAAAGTCAAGAAACTATCTTTGCATGTAATCTTTTTAATTTCTATAAACAAAACGATTTTTATCGAAATTGAATTCAAAAATGCACCCACACATCATGCCTTATCACGTCGTATCTCGTTTTTCACTTCTTATCTTACGTCACGCATTAAGCCTACGCATTGGTCTATCGCGTAGCGTGAAGGTCACGCCTCGTGCCTTTGCGAGACCGTAGCGGCACCATGACGTGCCTTTTAAAACAATGATAAATATTGATCAATAATGAAGTTATAGCCACGAAGTTTTATCAATTTAACATTGTATCAGAACGGATTTAATCCACAGATTATGTCACCCAATCAAAACCTAACCGCCTTAAAAATAAGAAAAACCTATTCACTTTATAATTGCCGCCACTTAATTTGCTTTGGCTGACAATGGCATGCTCTTCTAGATTTACTTTGATTTGCTACAATTCTAACACCCATGTAATAACTAAACAACCCATGTAAAATTTCACAGCCCACCACAAAAGTGGAAAAAAATGTGGTTTTTTTTCTTTTTCTTTTTAGGTTACTGCATGATGAAGATTAATCTTCACTTGTTGTCGGTTGTCATCATCGAAATTAATTACTCTATTTCGTTCCATTACTATTGTCCTCCGACAAAAAAACACAGTTAAAAAAAACATAATTATTACTTTTTTTTCTCTTACTTTTTGCAGAATGACAGTTTTAATGTTGGTAAATATAAATTCAAATAAGGGTAACGTAGTAATCTAGATCAAATTTCCCGGTCTATTTTTAATAGTGAACAATTAATTTAGGACAACCCGAGAAGTAAAAATGGACAATAATTTTGGGACGGAGAGAGTATTTGCTTTGCTACCATTTGCTACTACATATGAAGATTTGTCTCCGCTTGGTACCGAACACCGTCTTCATCAACAAAAAATTTATTGCTTTAATTTTTGTTTAGCTTTCTCATTCAATCCTTAGCTTTCGTGATTTCGCCGCTCGAATTGTGGGGGAGTATTGACGATCGATATAGCTCAAGCCTGATGTGGGGTTAGGGTCTATTAGGGTTCGAGTTATGAAATTGTACTATATAAATAGTGATCAATAATGAAGTTATACCCATGAGGTTTTATCAATCTAACATTGGTAGCCGATGATTGGAGGATAGCAAATTTTTGATGGATCTAACCAAAAGCTCGGATACTATGTAAAATATGAAAAGAGTTTTTATTGATTGAATGAATTATGTATGTAAGATAGTATAAAGTAATGTTATTCACAATCTATGCCTAATGCATAAATCACTTGTACATTTGTATTTATACATTTTCTCTTTTCAAATTCACACCAATCACTTTTTCAAATCCATCAATAACTTTAATAATAAGCAACATCAAATCATAAACTTAATGGACTACAAACTCGCAAGAAAACATCATCAGATTCTATAACATATGAAACACTATGAAACATGTGCACGTCTTTGTTAGTATCATTAGAGAAATGCTAGAACCACAAACAAACATCCACAAAAACTTTTACAAAATGATGTGTCATGTAATTAGTGGCATTCTCAAAGTTACTTTTGAATTTTCTCTCTTACATGCATCCACAAGTTACATGACACATCATTTTGTAAAAGTTTTTGTGGATGTTTGTTTGTGGTTCTAGCATTTCTCGTATCATTATGCTAAAGTGTGCTTCTTTGCTACCCGGGTTATTTTTAACCTGGGGTTAACCCGGTACCGACCCGGTATGGTACAATGCCTCATGCTGCCCCGATCCAATGAGTTACCGACCTAGTAAAAAACCTTTCTTTGGTCAAACCCGTTAGTAAACAAATGACGTGAGAGAGAATAAAACACGTGTTCTTCTTCTCCATGTCCAGGTTCCACCATTCCCAATTTTCCAGAGCATAAAAACACACACAAATCAAACGACGCCCTTGCAAATCGAGATTCAAAATGGCTAATCTCTTTATTCCCCCTAACCGTTTTTGCATGTGATTTTGCAAGAACACCATCTGGAAAACTGGTCTGAAAGGTCTCCATCTCATTCATTAGTTTTATATATTTTTAACATTGAATATTGGTTTGTGGTTTTTTTTTAAATTGAATGTGGGTATTCAAATTGAGGTTAATTGAATTTGTTGTGTTTATAAAGCTATATCAGTGTTAATCTTGGATTCTGATAATCGGTTTTAGTATGTGGTTGGAGTATGACACAGTTAGGGTTTTGGTGTCGAAATATGTGTGCGATATTTTGTTTTTCCGGTGAAGCTATTTCCAATGTAAGTCTTATCATAGCTTTTTAGGTTTTTAATGAATTTGGGTATGATTACTTGATCATTAAAAATGAATTGGGGTTTAATTATTTTGCTTTAAATTGAACGTGTCGTGTGTTAATTCTTTTTCAGGAAGTTCTTAGTTCTAAATTCGCGAGGATGAGTAATTTGTGGTCTAAAAACTTGGATTTGCAATTATTTCAGGTTCAATTGACAGGTTAGTGGTTCGTTCTTATCATGAATTACAACTTTTTTTGGTTTGGTTTCTAGAATAATGTGTGGGGTTTTAGAGAATCTGTTTATCATTGCAGATTCGTTAATGATTTTAGGGTGTTTTGAGATGAATATAATATTTCGTTGCCGATAGAGAATCCTAACTACACATGATATGTTAAATTGATCATACTTCTCTAAACATATTAGAGTCTGTAGATAAGCCATCAATCTGTTTTTTAGTTGGTTGAACGTGTTTCGTCTTCTTTGGATAACATGGGAGGTAGGTACCCTCATAGTTCTTAAATAAATATGTTTCAGTTTGTGTTGAATTTTTGGTCTGCAAAAGGATATTTTATATAGTGGAACCAAAAGCCATAGTACCAAAGTAGAGTATATATTTGTAATGAAATCTACATCTAAGGGGTGTTTGTGTAATGGTTATTAGCTTATGCATTTTCAGAAATGTCCACTAAGAAGCTTATGATATGGCAAATGCAGATACGACAACAATGACGCTGCTACTATCAAGAAGCCTATTGGTTTCACAGAGCTGGTAAAAACTGGAGGTCTTGGTGCTAAAAAGCTTAGTGCTACGGTATGTTTTACTGAATATGTATTATAGGACTGTAATATGAAAACATTTCACTAAGTTTGTCTCTAGGAAAAAACTTCAACAAAGTAATATAAAAGCGGTAGGAAATTACCAAGTAACACGTTAATACGACCACTCTTAGTTAGTACTAAAAGTGGGAAACCCCTAAAATAGGTAGGCTTGGTATGTGTAACTAACGTTGGGAATCATTTAGAGGGGGTGTTTAGTATGGTTTGCCTTTTGCATTATAATACGATGATCATTAACATAAATATAAGTTTTTAGTTTGCTTCATCGTGTGAAATAAATTAAGCTATTTTGTAGATGAATTATGAACAGTTTTGGGTGAAATCATATATCGAATTAGTTCTTTGATCAATACTGTTACGTAAGAGATTGCTTATAAAAAGGCCTTTTATCTAAGCAGTCTCGAACAACTCCTTGACAAAAAGAGTGTAGTTTCGATAGGCAACATATACACACATACTAAATGGAACATGTTACCCCTGCTACTGATGCAGTGATTGTATGTGTACATATAATGGTGTGATCCAGTATGTGAATCAGATTATCCGGTATAAATATTGACTCTTGCATCTTTGTTTTAATGCTTACCAGGTGGCTCGAGTTTCTGGATCATCTCCACATTCCGGTATTGATATAGCACATGTGAGCTGTGTGTGGTCAGAACTAAGACACTCGGACTCGAATTGTGATCTATAAAAACAAAAAATTTCCCAGGAGTTATGGCCTCATGGCTCGATAAACGGGAGGACGTTATTGGGTTGAGTTTTTTTGTTAGATTATGAGACGGAATCCAATGTATGCTGATCCATTTTGATGTTGTATCAGATCTCAAAACTTCTTTTACATTGCGGGTTACATCTGCATTGGGTACACAAACCACTCTGTGGACGTCAGCCCTTCTGGGTACTGGAGCAAAACATGTTTCGGATTCGCCTTATTACAGTGGCATGTACCTCATATGGATTCTTATTTTAGTGAAACATCATTATTGGTTGTGTCAATACTTTTATATATGCTTATTGCAGCGTATCATCCGAGATTTATGAAATACTGTTCGATTTTCTCAATGACATCTGTGGTAGCGTGGCAGTGCAGCAGCGAGGTAGGCTTTATTGAATTGATTTTTTATTTGTCGGTTGGTTGATGTTGACTGAATGTTATTTCGGGCATTTCAATTTTTGTTACGTTTGGGTACTAAACCAATTATGCAGGATGCTGATTGCTTGTAAACATTTTCAAAACATTACAAAACATTTTCTACAATTAAAAGAAATGTTTTATTCAAAATAAACATTTTGAAATTCAAATTTTCGAACCTAAAACGGCTAGAAAATTTCCAGAAAATTCCCCCTACACAAAAGACAAACTGGGGAAGCCCTAGTCTAGGGCGGCCCCCTTAAATACACGGCCGGCCCCCTTAAAATTAAGGGGACTACACAATATCAAAAAAAAACCCTAAACAAGGTCTCTTCTATGGGCGAAAAAATAGCTCCCTCTATTCCATCAATTCTGATCGCATAATCTTCTTCTTTCTTGATCCGAATATCATATAATACTCTTGTTTAATCTGTTAATCTTATGATTATAATGATTTAACAAGTTTCTTATTTGATTGATGTTTCTCTAAAGATTTAGGGTGCGATCTCTCATTTAGGGTTTGGTGTTTTTTCGTTCTTTAGGGATCTTTATTAATTCTTATCGACTTTCATTATGGAAGTCAGATAGTCCTTCGTGTATTTATATTATTGCCTTCCTTCAAAGGTTTTTCGTGATGAGATAGACGTGGATCTCATAGCTGCTGTGTTGATCTTTTAGTTTTCTTTGTTTAGGGTTTTTTAGGTTTCGTTTTGCTTGTTGCAGTCAAGAATGTCGAATACAAGTGATAAGGGTACTACGTTTGGAGATGGTGCTGCTAGGGTTGGTATGCAGCTTAGAAGTAGTCCAAAGGTGAGTACATCTTCTCCTTTGGTTTCTCCGTCTACTATTATTAACGTGCCCCGAGAACTGTATAGTATTGATGTTGCTGCCACTTTTGGAGTTCCATTAACTACTGTGGGTGACTTGCAAAAGTTAATTAATGATATTGATGCTGGTAAACATGATGAGTTATTATCTGAGTTGACTAATGAAGATCGTATGGAAACCTTGGAAGCATTAGGTTCTATATGTAATTCAATTAAGGTTGATCGTAATAATGCTGATGTTATCCCTTGTAAGGTTTCGTATGCTGATGATTCAATTAATCTTTATGTTGATGAATCCACAATACCTAGTAACCCTATCGTTTAGTCTGTAGACATTAATAAGTCAACATCTTATGCTGGAGTTGTGGGTGAAAGTGGAAAGGATCAACCAAATGTTAATTCCAACTTTTATACCTTGGTGGCTGATCTCGTATTTGATGGTGTTAACATCTTTATTCCTCGTAAAGTTGTTGAAAAGGTTAGTACTCTCTTTGAACACACTCTATATGGCTATTTTATTGGAAAGAGAATGGTGTTTCCGGTTGTTGAATATTACGCTAGGAACAACTAGGCGAAACATAGGCTCAAAAAGATTATGATGAATTCTAAAGGCTTCTTTTTCTTTAAATTTGATTCCTGGGCTGGTTTAAAGGCTGTTCTGGAGGGTGGTCCTTGGTTGATTCGTAAATCTCTGATCATTCTCAAGAAATGGTTGATGGATACTATATTGCCCAAAGAAGAATTGACTCGTATTTTGATATGGGTTAAATTGCATGATGTTCCTATTCAAGTTTTTGAAGAGGATGATATTAGTCTAATTGCTACGTTTATTGGTAAACTTGTTATGCTTAATTCATACACAAGCTCCATGTGTAATGATTCGTGGGGTTAGCTAGTAAGTTTTGCTGGCTTAATTGAAGGTAAAATTTTAGAGCTGATCTCGTTTATGTTGTTACTATTTGGTAATGTATCTCTTCTGAGGATGATTTTACCAAAGAAACCATCCGTGTTGAGTATGAATGGAGGCCGCCCAGGTGTGATATATGTAAGATTTTTGGTCATGTTCATGATCAGTGCCCTAAAAAGGTGGTGAGTCCTCCTATTGTTGCTACTTCTAATGTTGTTACCCGCCAAATAGCGAAAACTAATGATGTTTATCCAGTCTAACAGTTCACAATTAGACAATGAAGACCTAAAGCAAATTGATCCTGATGATTTAGAGGAGATGGACTTGAAGTGGCAGATGGCAATGCTGACAATGAGAGCAAGGAGATTTCTCAAGAAGACAGGAAGGAATCTAGGTGTTAATGGGACTGATACCATTGGCTTTGACAAGACCAAGGTGGAATGCTATAATTGCCACAGAAGAGGTCATTTTGCTAGGGAATGCAGGGCACCTAAGAATCAAGACAGTAGAAACAGGGAGACAACAAGAAGGACTGTGCCAGTTGAGGAAACTACTTCAAATGCTTTAGTATCTCAGTGTGATGGATTTGGGTATGATTGGAGTGACCAGGCTGAAGAAGGACCTACCAATTTTGCACTTATGGCCTATACTTCTTCAAGTTCTTCAAGCTCAGACACTGAGGTATCAACTTGTTCTAAAGCATGTTTAAAATCTTATGAAACTCTCAAAGAACATTATGATAATCTGACAAAAGATTTTAATAAGTCTCAATTAAATGTAGGAGCTTATAAAGCAGGTCTAGAATCTGTAGAGGCTAGACTAGATGTGTATAAAAAGAATGAGGCTGTTTTTGAAGAGGACATAAAGATTTTAAAACTTGATATTATGTTGAGAGATAATGCACTAACAGAGCTTAGAAAGAAATTTGAAAAAGCTGAAAAAGAAAGAGATGATTTAAAACTTACCTTAGAAAAGTTTGAAAATTCATCTAAGAATCTAAGCAAATTGTTAGATATTCAAGTAAGTGATAAGTTCAAGACTGAGGTAGGTTATGATAGTCAAGTGTTTGATAGTTAGGTGAATGATAAGTACAAAATAGGTGAAGGGTATCATGCAGTTTCCCCTCCCTATACTGGGAACTTCATGCCCTATAAACATGATTTTGTACTTGCTGATAAGGATGAATATGTTTTTAGTGAGTCTGTAACTAGTGTGCCTGCTATTGCAACAAGTGAAGTTTAGACTAGTGAGTAAAAACCTAAGTCTATTAGTGAACCACTTATTGAAGACTGAATATATGAGAGTGAGAATAAGAATGAGATTGAGTTTAAGTCTAGACAGAGAAAACCTAGTAATGCCAAAATAAAATTTGTTAAATCTAATGAGCATGTAAAATCACCTAGGGAATCTGTTAAGAATATAGAGAACTATAAGCAAGCTGAATACCCTAGGAAAAACTGTCAAAGTCCTAAAGGTAATAAGAGAAACTGGAATAATTTGATGACTCAAAAATTAGGCAGTAATTTTAAGTTTTAAAATAAAGCTTGCTATGTATGTGGCAGTTTTAACCATTTGATCAAAGATTGTGATTACTATGAATATAAAATGGTAGAAAAACCTATGTGAAAAAATAATAGAAGGGTGAATCATCAAAATTCTTAAAGAATAACTCACCCTCATCCAAAAAGAAATTTTGTCCCAAGAGCAGTCTTAATGAAATTTGGCCTTAAAATACTTAATACTACTGGACAAAACTCTTCAAGAGCAACAGTATCAGTTAATACTGCTAGACCAATTAATACTGCCTACCCAAGACCAACAGTGAATAGTGCAAGGACAGAATCAAATGTATTTAATAGAGCACATTCACATGTTATAAGGCCCTTTAACAATTTTACAACAAATAAGAATAGTAATTTCAATGAAAAAGTTAATATTGTTAGGGAAAATGTTACTACTGTTAGGACAAAAGCAGTAGTAGGTGATAATAAGGGAAATGAGGCTAATGCTGTTAAGGCCCCAACATGTTAGGTTTGGAGACCAAAACATAAAGTTTTAGACCATGTCTCCATAAACAATGATGCATCAATATCCTTTAAAAGATTTAACTATGTTGATGCACAAGGCAGATGCAAGTCTGTAATGGCTTGGGTCCCCAAGAGAGCCTAATTTTCTTACTTTTTGTGTAGGGCAATCCACAGCTAGAGTTGCAAGAAAAAGTAGTCATTGATAGTGGGTGCTCTAGGCACATGACTGGACACAAGTCATACCTCTCAGATTATGAAGAAATTGATGGTGGATTTATTGCCTTTGGTGGAAACTCTAAAGGAGGTAAGATTACTAGAAAAGGTAAAATCAGGACAGGAAAATTAGATTTTGAAGATGTGTACTTTGTTAAGGAACTAAAGTTTAACCTCTTCAGTGTCTCATAAATGTGTGGCAAGAAGAATAATATTCTTTTTACTGATACTGAATGTGTTGTTCTGTCTCTAGACTTTAAGCTAACTGATGAAAGTCGTGTTTTGCTTAAAGTTCCTAGAAAGGATAACATGTACAGTGTTGATTTAAGGAATGTTGTTCCTTAAGGAGGTCTAACTTGTCTCTTTTCAAATGCCACATTAGATGAGTCTAATATTTAGCATAGAAGGCTAGGGCATATAAATTTCAAAACTATGAACAAACTTGTAAGGGGAAATCTTGTAAGAGGTTTACCTTCAAAGATTTTTGAAAATGATCATACATGTGTTGCTTGTCAGAAAGGAAAGCAACATAATGTAACACCCGCGATTTAATCAGGCTAGTGATACCTTTAGAAATGGCTAAGAGTTCATTTTGTGTGTTTCTTGTGTGCTATATGTAATTTATGTGTGCTAACTGGTTTGAATAGGTACATGATATCATTTTGAGGTGTATGATCATCTTATTTTGAGTGCATTCGTGTCTAGTGATAAGTATTTCATTTGTTCACGAATAGTGAAAATGGAAAAGTAATGACGTGTAGCATGCATTGCTACGTTAATAGTTGGATGATTTTGTGTTAAGCGTTTATGGGAAATGTATTTTTCAAAAAGTCTGGCCTTGATTGATTTGGAGTTCTGGAAGTTGGTTAAATATTGGTTACAAGAAAAGTTGTCAAAACAATAAATACAGGTCAGAATTAGGTCATGTTTAGGAGGGTAAAACCCTAACTTAAAAGTGGAATTAATATTATAAAATCTACAGTGATTAAGATCTATATGTATATAAAGAAACCCTAGAAGGAGAGCTTCTGATTTTGTGTCTAAGTATGGTATTTAGGGTCATACTTTTTAGTATGCAATCAGATCCGAATTGGGACAGTTTTGAAGTTGGATTTTATTTGGGATAGTTGCACATGTAATGAGTAATTAGAAATCACAAGGTAGTTAGTAAACTCATAAATGAACTTAGGTGATTTTTGGTATAATTTATGAAGGTCAGAAAGTAAGGGTTTTAAGAGGCTAAAGTTACACTAAAATTCTGCACTTTTGAATAAATTGTAGTTAAATAGTGTTATGTGTTAATGAAGTGTTAAGGTTGGGCATGGTGTCGGGGTGACCCATGATGGTTAATCACACCCTTATACATCCATCATATGTGTGTTACATGGACTAGAGCTTTTAGCTTGGTCGCGTGTAACCGTGCTTATTTATTTGTATAGTTGCGTGATAGGAATTAGAAGATGCGTTTGAGCATTCAGGTGAATTACATAGTCCCACTTTTTACTGCGTTTTAAACTTGGGATGGAAATGATGCAAGTGTTGAAATGAGTTTTGAATTCCTGTGATTATGTCTTAGTGTAAATGCATGGACTATTATGTGACTAATGTGCGTTATGTGCTACATGTTATGTGATGTGATATTGATGTGTGAGCTAAGTCAGGAGGATTACTTGCGAGTATCTCCGGCCAGCTTAATGGAAGGTATTGTTGCCTAGTCAGGAGGGTTACCTACGGGTATCTTCAGTCTGAGATAGAGGGAATAAGTTTTGGTTATGTGATATGGAGATGTTGCCTAGTCAGGAGGGTTACCTACGGGTATCTTCAGTCTGAGATAGAGGGAATAAGTTTTGGTTATGTGATATGGAGATGTTGCCTAGTCAGGAGGGTTACATGCGAGTATCTCTGGTCTAAGCTAGAGGGTAAATGGAATTGGATTGATCCAAGAGCGATTGAGGTCGTCTGCTTGGTGTTTGATTGATTGGATTTGGATTGAAATGCATGTTAGCTTGTATGTTAGCATAACTGTCATGCAAAAGTGTTGTTTTATAATAACAGTAATTCGGTTAATGATTTTGGTA
>BQNB010196406.1:0-11290 GCA_026074375.1 Tanacetum coccineum | reverse complement strand
CTTGAACCTTTCTTATTTAACACTTGTAAACCTTAAACCAAACCTTCTAAACACCTTAGGTTATCTTAGATATGATGTATGAACACTTGGAAATGTTGCAATTAAATTTTGTATGGATGGGAGAGGATTTGTGAGTTTTTACCTTAAGAAATGAGAGTGTGTGTGTATTATCTCTAGTTGCTATCTTATATATTCCAAGGACTTGGTTTAAATCAAGACTAGATGCATGAAAGACATGATGAGGGTTTTTAGGAAGTCTTGGTCAAGACTTGGAAGATATGAGTCCTTGGTCCCCTAAAATGGATGCTATCCCATGAAAACAAGGAAAGTGTTTTGCAAGATATTTTCTTTGGTTCTATCCTTATTATATCCGGCCTTATATGTATATCTAGGATGATATTTTGTAAATTTTGAGTATTGGGTATAATTGTGGGTATTTTTTGAAGCGTAGAAAACTTTTGGTGGTTCCGGGTATGCCTAAACGTATTTTATCATGAAACGTAAACACTTTACGTAACCAATAAAAATAAAATGAACAAAGTTAATAATTATCCTCAAAATAAATACTTAACACTTGTTTGATGTAAACATTTAATCGTTTGATGCCCGTTTACATTGAATGATAATTTTTAGCTTACGCGATTTAACTTAACGATTACAATTTAAAAGCAAACGCGTACAATACCAAAAATAAATAGTGAATTTCTTGACATCGTAAATGACCCTAAAACACGGGGTGTTATACAACGCATATAAATTGTCTCAGTCAAATCACCATGTAAGAAGGCATTCTTGACACAAGATGATGAAACAGCCAATGTCGAGAAGTATTCAAACTAAGAACAGTCCAAATAGTGCCCGGTTTAACAACCGGACTAAAGGTCTCATCAGCATCAATAACTTCTAACTGTGTACTACCATTCGCCACAAGACGAGCCTTGTAGCAACTAAGAGTGTCATCTTCAAAATACTTATCGCGAAATAACCACATACAACGAACAATATTGGTATCCGTGGGCCGGGCCACTAGAGTCCAAGATTTATTTTTAATAAGTGCATTATATTCATCACACCTAACATTTTGTTAATTGGATCATTAAACGCATCATGATATGAGTTTGGTAAAGGTAAAACCGAAGACACACGAAGACTCAGACGCTGAGTAGGACGATTAGTCCCGACACAAAAATGTGTGACCATGAGATGAACCGAAACAGGGTTTAGGTTAGCGTTTAGGGGGTCCGGAATAAGAATTTGTTGGGCCACGGTTTGAGTTAGGGAAGGTTAGGCCATGGGTTCAGTTGGGGAAATTAAGACTGTAGGTGGAGTTTGGGCCGGCGTGTGTTGATTAAAAGGCTCAGTATTGGTGGGGATGTTATTTTGTAAGGGTGTTGTAGGCTCAGGGTCATTTGGAAGAAGAACGGGTTAAACAACAGGGGTATTACAAATGGTTTGAGACTTTGAGTAATGATATTGGGTGAGTCATCAAAAAATTTGTAGTTAGGATCCGGTGCGGAGGTGGGTTGGATAGAGCCATATGGAAACACCGTTTCATCAAACGTAACATGGCAGGAAATAATCATTTTATTGGTGTTTAAGTCAAGACAACGATACCCATGATGATTGGAGGTGTGTCCCAAAAAGATTGAGGGTGTGACACGTGGTTCAAGCTTGTGAGTGGTGTAAAGGTGAGGGTAGCATAAACATATGAATGTACGTAAAAGGTTATAGTTCGGGTTTTTTGTACAAACAGGAATAAGGTATTTCATTGGCAATGGCAGTGGAGGGTAAAATATTTAGTAAGTGAATGGCCATATTAAGTTCTTCAACCCAAAATGTAGGTGGGAGATGAGCCTAAAATAGTAAAGTCCGAATGAGATTATTGATGGTACGAATCATTCTTTCGGACTTCCCATTATGTTGGGAGGTTGTAGGACATGAAAACCGAAACTGAATACCATTTTCAGCAAAAACTTTATGTAATGTGCGGTTGTCAAATTCACCACCATAATCACACTGGAATGACTTTATTTATCACTTAAACTGAATATAAACAAAGTTAAGAAATAACACAAATTTAGACAAAACATCCAATTTATTAATCAATGGATAAACTCAAACAAATTGCGAATAATGATCCAAAAATAGAACATAGTATTTAAAACCCGAAAGACTCAGAATGGGTGAAGTCCACACATCCGAGTGAATAATGTCTAGACAAGAAGTAACCAAAGTATTGGAACTAAGAAATGGAAGTCTCACATGTTTGCCAAGCTGACAAGCATGGCAAAGAATTTCTCTTTATTACACGAAATAGAATTGCTAGAAACAAGACGACGTAACACTTCATATCCTGGATGTCCAACTCGTTGGTGCCATGTATGCTGACTGACAAGAAAGGCATGAGGAATTGGAGATGGAGTCGTGACCAGGTATGTATGTAAAGTTTCGATGCTTATTATTCCATAAAGTGTACATAATATTGTGTTACTAGGACTATTTTAGAAATGGGCTTGAGCACAAATACAATAAGCCACATTCTAAACTATCGACTAACAACCTGAAGGGAAAAAAGTGAACGTATACGTGTATAATCAGATGAGCATTTAGATGAAAAAAGTGCAGTGATGGTTAGAAGTAACAGAATTAATATAATGTGTAGTATTGATCGGGAAGTTGGTGTTTTAGCCATTGTGTCGTCATTTTTTTATGTGTAGTATTTTATTTATTGTAGTATTTTATTATTGTATAAAGATGTCCCGTACTAACGAGCATACATTACCATCGTATGTACATACCTCGTCGCAACGCGCAAGTATTAAATCTTCGTTTCAACACATTATCTATTAGGATTACTTGAGATAAAACTTTGCCACAATGTGCGGGTTATACCTTCTAGTTGTATTTTATTTTCATAGCTTCCAGTTGTGTATTATGTTTAAAATTTGAATGTTAAAACACATTTGTGTTTTTGAGTTTCTTCATTAAAGAAAATCAAAGGAAAGTAAAGTAAACATTATATTCTCAAAATTAGAAGTAAACACTTTACTTTAATAATCATTAAAATAACATTAAGTTTCCTTCAATTTCCTTTTCTTTTTTTTCCTAAGTACTACTCGAGAACATAACCTCTTCCATTTCATTTTCATTTTCTTTCTTTTTCTTTCTTAACTCTAACTCGAGAAACCTAGTGATAAAAAACAGTTAAAATCGGTATGTTAGTTATCAAGTTAAATAATTGGTATATTAAAAAAAGAAGAAATTTTACTGTAATTGATAATATGTGATGGAGGAACTACAAGCCATTAGCTACCACTGATCTCCCATTGGAGTATATATATACACGTCCCCGTCTCATCTGCCAGAATCTAAAGTCATCACACCCAAAATGACAAAAACCCGTATCCAATTTGGAATTTTGGGTTGAGTGATGATTTTAGCACTAATTGTTTGTCTATTTACTCCAATATTTATGTATTCTTTTTATTTATTTACTTTTTATTCGGGGGTGTTTAAGTTTTGGGATATATTTTTTATTGGGGATTTTGATTTTTGGGGCTTCACTTTTATAATATCGTCGGGGGTTTTATATTCTTCATTATGGAGATGGGTGGCTCTTGGTATTGGAGGGGGGGGGATTATGGGGGGCGGTATTCTTGATTCTCAATAAGGTTGTTGTGGGGGGGATGGTTTTTTTTTTCGGTTTTCGGTTTGTTTTAGGTATACAATTTTTAGGGTTTTTGGGGTTTTGGTTTTTTAATTTTTGTTTTTGGGTTTTGGATTTTTTTTTTCTTCTATTGGTGATGTGTGTTTATTGTCGTTTGGGGATGTATCTATTTTTGTTTTATGGGTTTGTTCTATGTATGTATATTATTTCTTAATTCTCTTTAATCCACTATTTAAAATTCGTCATTTGTATTTTTGTTTTGAGGTATAGTTTATAATTTAGTCTGTGTTGTTTGTGTAGTCTTTTTTCCTTAAACGGGGGTGATTGTGGAGGGTGTTGTGGGACACTGTGGATTATTGGGTGTTTATTATGGGTTTTTTAGGATTGTTTTTTGGGAGTGTTTTAATATAGTTTTGTTAGGGGGGATATTGTTGTATAAGTAGTTTCTCGTTTTGTTCGTTTTTTGATATTTTCTTTTTTTTTGGGTATTTCTATTCCTTGTGTGATTGAAGAGTGGTTGGGGATTTAGTTTGGTTTCCAGTATTTATGGATTCATATTTGGGGTGGATTTTTGTTTTTTTTCAGTTGGTACGACGGCTTTTTGTTTGATTCTAATTGCGGAGGGGGATATTATAGCCGGGGCGGGATTTACTGATCATTCTAATTTGGTGATGTGGGGGGGGATATCGGTGGGGGGGGTGGTGGTTGTTAGGGGGGATAGGGAATTCTTGACATTATAATTTGGATGTTTTTTATTCAGGGGGATACAGGTTTTGGGTGAATCCTTTATATATTGGGTTGGATTCGGTGTTGGATGTTTTTCGTTCTTTTTTGTACAGAAGTGCTATTCTTGTAGGATTTGGGGACTTTTTGGGTGCACTTTATTTGCTATTCACATTATTGGTTGGAAGGGGTGTTCTTCTTTGGGATTTTAAATGGTCGTTTTTATTTGAGTTAGGTGTTTTTTTTTTATTGTCTTTTATAATTTTTTGGTCTTATCTTATTTGGGTTTTATATTTCGCTTGTGGTGTTTTTATCTTGTTATTTTTATAGCTTTTTAGCTTTTATATTAGTTATAATTGGCGTCTTTTTAGTGCGGGAGGACATTTGGATATTATTTGGTGTTAATTGTTCAATTTTTTTATTTTCCTGGATTTTTAATAATAAGGAGTTTTATTTTTTGTTGATTCTGTACTTCTTTTTCGGGTGGGATGACAGTTGTTAATCATTTTTTGGTACATTGTTTTTTGTGTTTGGGATTTTTAGTGGGGTATTTTTTTTGGTATCTATACGTGGTCTTGTTGGTTTTGATGTTTTTTCAGTTTCCTTCTATTATTTGAGATTTGTGTGACGGTTTTTTGTATATGTTGTTGGTGGGGGAGGGGACTCTGTTGGCGGGACGGGATTTTGGGTGGATAATTGGGGGATTTTATTGGTGGGGTTTTTCTGGAGTGATTTGGGGGGGGATGGTGAATTATTTTGGATGGGATCGTTTGGGGTGTCGTATTATTACTATTTTAATTGGGTATCGTTTAGGTAGTTTTGGGGGGGCTCAAGTTGTGGTTTGTACTGGGGTCTGTCTGGGTGGTGGAAGATCTTTTCGTTTGGTACTTATTTTATTCTAATTTGGGTCTATGCTCTTTGTAAATTTTTTAGATTGGTATGTAGGTTTCGTTCTGTTTTATATCGGTGTAGTTAGCATTATTGTGTATTGGATTTTGGTTTGGATTTATTTTATTTTTGGATAGGGTTTTTGGGGTTTTTTGTATATAACTTTGTTTATGTGATCTTATTGTCTCTTGGTGCACACACGTAATTGGAGGATTATTTGCATTAAATTACATTTGGATTTGATCGTATTTTTTGGGGTTTAATTGTTGGGTTGTGGGGAATGTGTTGTGGATGGGATTTTGTTTATTTGATTGGTGGGGGTTTTTGTGGGTTCTTTTGATTTACTTTGGGGACATTGGTTGGTTTGACTAAAGGGGTATTTTGTGTAATCTTAAATTCCTATGAAGGGGTTAAATGAGTTTTGTTTTCTTGGATTGTTTTTTTCCTGCGTTGTAGTTGCTATTCTTTTAATTGTTTAATTGGAAGTCTTTTATGGACGCCAATTTTAGGGGGGAATTGGGGCATGGGGATCTCGATTAATATGCATGTAGATGTTTGTTAAGGGTTTTTTTTATTTTTGGTTTTTTATACGGTTTTTCTTTTTCTGCGACTTCGGGATTTATGTGAATCTATGCGATTACTTGTTGGGTTTTCACAATTTTGATTATTGAATTGGAAGCTTGTTTTTGGGTGGTTATTGCTGTATTTGCTTTTCGGGGGAGTGGGGGTATAGTAATATGTTAGATCTGGATTTACTAGAGGGCATGTGCTGGGGTTGTTTTTTGGAACTGTTTATTTTTTTTGGATTGGAGGGGTCGTGGTGTTGTTGTTTGTTTTTTGGGATTGTTATATTTGGGATGTGTTTTGTGGGGTTACTGTGGCGTATGGATTTTATTAGTATGAGGGGGGTTCGTTATCTTTAAGGATTATTACGAGTCTCATCTTCCTTTGGTTTGGGTGGTATTACGGATTTATCTTGAGTGGTTTTCTTTTAGGGATGTTTATTTTTGTAGTTTGTATTTTTTATATTCGTGTTTTTTTTGAGGGTCGTTATTGGGTTTGTGGGGATTTCTTAATTGAGGGCTTGATTACTATATATTGATATATCTGTCTTTGGCTGGTTTGGGCACCTTTTTTTTTTATCCTTTTTTTTTGTTGAAATTGGTTTCGTAGGTTGGTGTGATTCATTTTTTATTTGGTATTTTATCATGAGTCTCGTTAGTAGGGGGGGTTATTCTTTGGTTTTTTGGCTTGGATTATTTTCCTTTTGGGATTTATGTTTAAAGGGGGGGGGGGGATGTGTTGTTTGGGGTTATTTTGGTTGTTTTATTTGTGGGGATGTTAACAGGTCTATTCGTATGTTTGGACTATATGTTTTTTTTCTTGGGGATTAGTTTATGAGTTCTTGGGTGTTATCTTTGGGATCTGATGGATGTAGTTTCGTTATTTTTTTGAGTTTTTTTTTTAGGGGATAAGGTCAATTTTCTGGTAAGTGTTGGTTTTGTTGACGGGTGGGTTGAATTAGAGATGGAGTCGTGACCAGGTATGTAAAGTGTCGATGCTTATTATTCCATAAAGTGTACATAATATAGTGTTACTATGACTATTTTAGAAATGGGCTTGAGCACAAATACAATAAGCCACATTCTAAACTATCGACTAACAACCTGAAAGGAAAAAAGTGAACGTATCCGTGTAAAATCAGATTAGCATTTAGATGAAAAAAGTGCAGTGATGGTTTGTAGTAACGGAATTAATATAATGTGTAGTATTGATTGGGAAGTTGGTGTTTTAGCCATTGTGTTGTCGCTTTTTTATGTGTAGTATTTTATTTATTGTAGTATTTTATTATTGTATAAAGATGTCTCGTACTAACGAGCATACATTGCCATCGTATGTACATACCTCGTCGCAACGCGCAAGCATTAAATCTTCGTTTCAACACATTATCTATTAGGATTACTTGAGATAAAACTTTGCCACAATGTGCGGGCTATACCTTCTAGTTGTATTTTATTTTTATATCTTCCAGTTGTGTATTATGTTTAAAATTTGAATGTTAAAACACATTTGTGTTTTTGAGTTTCTTCATTAAAGAAAATCAAAGGAAAGTAAAGTAAACATTATATTCTCAAAATTGGAAGTAAACACTTTACTTTAATAATCATTAAAATAACACTAAGTTTCCTTCAATTTCCTTTTCTTTTTTTCCTAAGTACTACTGGAGAACACAACCTATTCCATTTCATTTTCATTTTCTTTCTTAACTCTAACTCGAGAACACAGTGATGAAAAAACAGTAAAAATGGTACGTAAGTAACAAGTTAAATACATTTGTATAATAAAAAAGAAGAATTTTACTGTAATAGATAATATGTGATGGAGGCAACTACAAGCCATTAGCTACCACTGATCTCCCATTGGAGTATATATATACACGTCCCCGTCTCAGCTGCCAGAATCCAAAGTCATCACACCCAAAATGACAGAAACCCGTATCTAATTTGGAATTTTGAGCTGTGCTAATATAGCCTGAAAAGTTTCACGGGCTATGCTCCTATCCCCTAAGACAACAATTTCCACTATAGGCAGCCGTTCTCTAGATAAGGCGACTGCTTTCGCTTTAGAAAACCACTTCCCAGAATCTGCCAAGGTCTATGGCAGCTACGATGCCGTATTGGACGACCCTGATGTTGACGCGGTTTATGTTCCTTTACCAACAAGTCTCCATTTGCAGTGGGTTGTTCTGGCTGCTGAGAAAAAGAAGCATATTTTGCTTGAGAAGCCTGTGGCGTTAAATGTTGGGGAACTGGATACGATACTTGAGGCTTGTGAATCGAATGGGGTTCAGTTCATGGATGCTACCATGTGGATGCATCATCCACGTACGGCAAAGATGAAAGATATCCTTTGTGATCAACAGAGGTTTGGACAGCTCAAATCGGTATACTTTTGTTTTCATATTTCTTGCTAAACCAAGTGTTTCATATTTATGTGGACACGTATTATATTATGTCTCTAACATTTTCTACTATAGTAGACAACATGAAAATATGATAGAACATTATGATTTGTCTTTGGTTAGTTGATGATTGGTACGAATATCTGATTTAAGGTTATAGATATGCATAGTACCCAGGGTTCTAAAAGGAGCGCCGCGCCAGATTTAAGGTTAGTATTTTGCAAGATATGCATAGTACCCAGGGTTCTAAAAGGAGCGTCGCGCCACACGTAGGAAATACTGTCGGGCTTCCTCATAATAGGAAATATCCCGGTTCACCCTCTTCTACCACCACCTTTGTCACTGATGCACCCTCTTTCCTCGCCGCCGGATTTTCCATCACGTTTTCATTCTTTTAGTTTAAGAAATAGTTCCATATATAGTTTATAGCCTTTTTGTTTAAGGGTTTATTATTTGCCAAGAGAATTTTTCAGATCTATTTTAGTTTCCTTTGTTTATACGATTTATATAGTGTTAATGATGTTTAGTAATTTGTTACGTTGATATATCTAGTGGTAGACGATGATGGCTGGTTGAATCGTTCATGTGGTTTAGATATAGTCTTTAAACTTTGTAACATGGATCTTGCTGAGTATTAAAAATGAGAATGTCAAGTTCATTACATAATAAACTAATTGCAGTTTCTTTAATGTTGTTAACATTATTGATAACTTGATAAGTATCTTATATTGATTTTAATAGGTACATAGCAATATTTCATACATAGGAGAAAATGATTTTTTAAAGAATGACATTCGCGTAAATCCCGATCTTGATTCTCTTGGAGCTCTTGGTGATACAGGTTGGTATAGCATACGAGCCATATTATAGGCTAACGATTATGAGCTTCCAAAAATAGTTACTGCATTCCGTGACCCTGAGTACAATGAACTAGGGGTAATCTTGTCGTGCGGTGCTTCGCTCAACTGGAATGAAGGTGGAAAAGTAGCCACATTCTATTGTTAATTCCTATCAAATTTATCTATGGACATAACCGCCCTGGGAACAAAAGGAAACTTTCATGTTCATGACTTTGTTATCCCTTTTAATTAAAAAGTTAGAGCTTTTTACGCGGTAGCAAATTCAAGGTGGGCAGAATTATCACTTGGTTGTGTTCCTGAACCAAGTGAGTTTAAGATAACAACTGATCTTAATCAAGAATCATTAATGGTTCAGGAATTTGCTCGATTGGTCGAGGGAATATGTAATGGTATGGCTAAACTAGAGAAGAAGTGGGCGATCATTAGTAGAAAGACCCAAGTTGTCATTGATGCAGTTATAACTTCGATTATGATCGGTTTTTAGCCTGTTAAAGTTGTTTACTAGAAGTCATGAATTCTTTTATTTTGGTGTTTCTCAGTTTTTTTATAATACAAAATAAAGCTTTCCTTGTCTAATAATTACCTCTTTGCTTGACTCTATCTTTTTTCATGTGCTACATCTTCATATATATGTATCTATCTATACCTATACTTTCTAATAAAACACACTTTTATACAACTCTCTAAAGCAACCATCTAATTAATGTTCTGATGTGTCTGAAAGCTCAAGCCATAGATATTTTAGTAAAGTACTACTCTACTGCAAACTTCAAAAATACATTCTTTTGTACGTCTCTTCTTTATTCTTGACTCATTCAATAGTCAGTTTTAAAATTTCAGTTTCAATTCACACATTAATATCAATTCTTCCAAAAGAGTTTCATTCTTTACCGATTCAAAAACAGAAAAACTTCTGTCATGCTTATCTTTCTTAACAAAACCCTAATCCTGTAATATGAACCATTCATTAGCCGTACCAATTTTATATCATTAGCCAGAATAAACTTAATGTATGCTGTCAAATCAATACTTTCTAATAAAATACACTTTTATACAACTCTCTAAAGCAGCCATCTAATTAATGTTCTGATGTGTCTGAAAGCTCAGGCCATAGATATTTTAGTAAAGTACTACTCCACTGCAAACTTCAAAAATACATTCTTTTGTACGTCTCTTCTTTATTCTTGACTCATTCAATAGTCAGTTTTAAATTTTCAGTTTCAATTCACGCATTAATATCAATTCATCCAAAAGAGTTTCATTCTTTACCGATTCAAAAACATAAAAACTTCTGTCATACTTATCTTTCTTAACAAAACCCTAATCTTGAAATATGAACCATTCATTAGCCGTACCAATTTTATATCATTAGCCAGAATAAACTTAATGTATGCTGTCAAATTTGAGTTTAATCAAACGACTTTCTGACAAGAGATCCTTACGATTACGAATTGGTAAACCATTGCTGTTTGTGATTAGTTACAAATAGTATTTTCATTTGTTTTGGTTCGTTTAAATGGTAATGGAGATGTTGATGGCCTATGTGGGCAAAGATGTTTATTTACATAATTTCTTTTGTTAACCTACCAGGTGCTTTTTTGTTATTATTGATGGCCTTATTTCAAATGCAAAAAATAAATCAAAACCTCTAGAGTTAAATTTACATTTTGTTTTTGGGATTGCATCCGTAACAGGTCAATTCATAAAACATGAGTATATATTGCAATATTTACCATTTATCTACTTCATTATGTATTTAGTTTTGTTTAATGTTTTCATTTTAGGCCTTAAGCGGTTCACGAAGAATGATGAATGAACTTCCTGAACGAGGTAAAACCTTAATTTTTATTATATGTCTTGTCCCATTCGATAATCATAATGATAATATTGTCTTCGGTTACATGATGAACACCAGTGTTCGATACAATTACGAAATGAAAATAATGCCAAACGAATTTGGTTAGCTTATTCAAGAAGTTGTGGCTCAATTTAAAAATAGCTACTCAAAAGTCATGTAGCAATATATTTTTCTTATTGAACAGCAACACATATAAAAAATTACTACTACTTTAAAGTTAACAAAATTATATTGTTATGTTAAAAAATTATATAATTCATATGTATAGTATGCAGTCCCAAACACCCCCTAAACAAGCACCTAACAATGAATAGCCTCATAGTTGCTTTTTT
>BQNB010196403.1:0-11290 GCA_026074375.1 Tanacetum coccineum | reverse complement strand
CTGAAAACCAAACAACGTGTATTACCCGATATCGTACAAAGCTAGCAGCACAAACTGCTTTATCGGACAACTCTGGCAGTATAAACATTCAAACGCAACAGTACTAACTTACTCCATATAACAACACTTTATTATGTTACTAACCCGTCGCTAAACTGTCACAAATCACTTGACTCCTACCTCCCATACTATTAGTGACGCATATTTTGTCGCTATTCTTTTGATATTCTGTTGCTAAGCTTGGTAGTACAAAATAAACATAGCAGTACCATCATAAGCTTGTATGGGCAGCGAGTAACATAAAGCATATAATAAACAGTATTAATAGTAGAAAGTATATAATGCAATACCCTACTCCTTGTTGCTCGAACAGTATTAACCAACCATGAGCCCACTTGAAACACCATAAATCTCACGAGCAGCTTTAATTGTATTTGGGCAGTACTTAACCAAACGAACAACATTAATAGAACAAAGGCAGTACTAATGAACTTGAACCCAACAGCATAAACAAGTACTTGATCAATACATGTATTCGAACAGTACAAACATGTACACGAACAAGCATTAATAGTCATGTATGCACATCCCACATCCACGCACGTCCATATAATTCTTATACTAGATGCAAGAATCCATATGCACGAACAGTAGTAAGTACACGAACAGTACTAATAATATAACCCCAAACGGTTTAAATCTTTGAGGCCCATGCTGCACTAATACTATTTCCAGCCATATACACGCAAAGCTCAAACAGTATTATCATAAAACTGTTATAATATTGACATTCCCTGTATATGCATGTATATCATCCATCTCTCAACAATCTTCTCACTTTATAACCAAATCTCTTTGACTCCATATAATAACTTCACTCATTTTCACGAGCAACATCAACATAAATATTGCATTAATAGCAAGCAGCATCCAGAAGCAATATCAACATATGAATATTCACCAAACACCATCAGGAATTAGGGTTTTCGTTCCACTCTTCTTCTGAATGAATACCATAAGAACATACCTGCTACTGCTCCTCATCCATCATACAAGACGACTTTAATCAGAATACCCACGCTTATAAAACCAGCCGTCATCCTAACCAAAGAAACCCTTTTTGGTCGAGACCCTATATAAATAGATCAACATAGGATCGAAACCCTTGATAATCATCATGATGCATGAAACCCTTCTTTGAAATCACCAATCATCATGAATAATAGCAGTTGAAACGGGTAAAAGAAAAATGACGAAACCCTTGATCATGAAACACCGAAATCTATACATACAAATTTACCGAATTAGGGTTTCTTTTATAACCGAATTACAACCTGTTTACCAAAAATCGATTTCTTTAAAAAATTTAGGGTTTTAGGGTTTCTAGAAAAACCTTGTAGATCCTAGATATCAAGAGCAACCTGCTCTGATACCACATGTTGAGAATCGTTTAGCCCATCTAGGATATAATAACAATGATTGATAACACGCAGCGGAATAATAAAGAACACAATCAAAGTTATGAACAAGGATTTTCATTGAACGGTTTCTCTATTACTCCAACTATAACTTGGGGCTACTAACTACTACATAGACATCTATAATATGTCTATTACTAATTAACTACTAACTATGGTGTACACACACACACTTTTCCTATTCGACTCTCATCAGTCGATGTATCTATAGATGGATTTTTCTAAATGCATGGACCTCCTTTTATAGCATAAGGAGTCCTAGGCTTACAAGGAAACTAATTAATATATTAATGAGAGAATCAATTAATTATCTTCTCATTAATATTCATTCTTATTTTATTTTGACCAAATCTTTATTATCTTCTACATCTTGTAGAACTTCATGATGACAATTTTGGTCCTTCTTATTTCCATCTTGTTTCATTCTTTTATTCACTTTGTCTCATCAAATCAAGAATCCCAACAACCAGCGAGTTACTATCTCACCAATTGAAGTAAAAAATTGATTTGAAAATCAATCGACGTGTCACTTGCTAAAGTGGTTTTGTGACACATCGAGAGTGTTAATCATTTCAAAATTCATCATCAATCGTCAATTCATAACCTGGAACAAGTTTAATTCTTATAGAATCGCACCATCATTTCTTTCCAGTTGTCACAAGTTTGATTCAAAAGGAATCACACAAGTCACCTACCATGAGCTTGTTTGATGTTGACTCAAGCAGGATTTCCATCTTCATTGTGAATGAAATCACTCAGATGTTCTGGCAAAATCACAAGGTTAATACGTAGGACTCTTAGCATATATCTTGTTATTTACATTGTGTGATTTAGCAAGCTTAATTTGACAAGTGTCCTAATGAGATTTATAGATGATCTATTTTGGCTCTAGACTTAATAGTGTACTTTGATTTTAGTGATCGGAGGCTGGAGCAGACTGTCACCTTTTCAATATCAAGTAACTCAGAGTGAGAAAGTCGATAGAAATGCGTGTAACCTCCATGAGAAATGAAACAAGAGTCTTTTGAGAGACCTTGAGTGGCTAGGGAGGGTTGTACATAGCGTTACTGGGTCCATGATAGTCTTCAATGTCAGACAACATCTTAGTGTTTCTGACAGTTTATGTATTGACCCGGTTTCTGCCTTAGTGTATGGAGGGCTTCTTTCTTTTCACCCTTTATCTTTACATTTATTTTTCATTCTTTAAGCCCATCAATGCTTACCGAGACTTCATAACTAACACCTTGTTAGGTTTGTTCCAGTGTTAGCTCCATCTCAGTCGGCATTATTCTCGATTCTCACTTTTTCTCCTTTTGTATCATACCTAAGGACTTCTACACTAACTAGTGGATATCCCTGGGTAGATCCCTCCGGTTCTGGCTGGATCATGGGATTTGAATACCTATGCCTAACCGCCTTATAACTCAATAAATTTAAGTACATGGTTGGTCTTTTGGGTATTTCATCACAATCCTTTAACATCATTGAAAAGTTCAATCAAAGTGTTTGATATAAATATCAAAAGATTAACACTTTGAAAGTTTTTCATCATCACTAAAAGCTCCCCCTTAACATGTGCATCGTAATCGTAGTACATGCTAAGTGTGGAGTGCATTGAGTCCATTTTATACAATCACATTTCAATACATATTAGATTCAGTTTAATCACATTTTCTCCCCTTATCCAAAATGTTAATCCCTTGATATTTTGGATATCAATTGATTAAACGTTCAGGGACAAAATGTTTCTCAATATCTAACAGGAACATTTTAATGCTCCCCCTCAATATTTGAGGGAATATAAGACAGTGCTGAGTACAATAATTTGAAAACTTTTGAATTTACTAAGAAATTCTTGAAAATTTTGTACTCGAGCACTCCTTAGAATCACCATTAAGTCTACACTATATATATTCACAAGATTATTATGTACAAGGTTTGACCTGAATGATGAGAACATCATATGATAGAATCATATGGTTCTTTTGTCGCAGCCGTAGGTCTCCTTCGTACAATCTCCCACCCACGAACTTTTCTAAGCTCCTCATTAACCTTCTTTCTTTCAAGAAGTTGTCAATCTGATCTTTCTCTGTCCAAGCACTCTTCGGTATTGCTTCAACTTTCTTTCCAAGTTACGAAAGTCTTTGCTTCAAACTTCGAGTATGAAACAGATTCAGATACATATGTAACTTGAGCTTGTGTGGTTGGTGATGTCGGTGTTGATGTTGTCTTAGCTTCCCCCTAAACCAACAATCCTTTCTTGAGTAGATTCAGAACTTTCTTGCAAGCCGCATCAAGCAGTCTTGATGTATAAATCCCAGATATCTGAAGTACACACATGACCCTTTCAAGAATTTGATACCGCAACACCAAAGTCAACTAAGTCCCGGATGTTGACAATTAAATCCCTATGTGTACCTCTTTTTATCAAATATTTATACTCATTTTAAGAATAAGCTTAGAGATTGACCGGTCAGGTAAAACATTAATTGAATCAGACAAAACTCTTCTTACGTTTTAAATAATTATACTCCCAACACTTCCCCCTGGGGACTCAAATGATGCATACTGACTAATGACGAGATGTCTCTTCCACCATGTGATTGAAATAGTGCACCCGAAAGATTAAAAAAAGGCCTAAAATCAAAAGAAGCTAACCTCAAAAGACAAAACAAGCTAACCTCAAAAGAAGGCCTAGGACACTATCAGGTATACATATACTCCTTCCCCCTTGCTGGTTTCGACACGTCAGAATCAACAAAACCTTGTACGCACACATACTCGAGAACGTGTTTGAAGAATCAATATATCTTAGATCTATTCCGTGAGAATCAACTTCAAGGTCTTTAAAACTATGTAATTATGTCCAAACATTCCTAAGTCTTTTACAGCTATGAGGTGTTGGCAATATTAGTCGTATGTAGTTTTAAAGCCTATACTCACTAGGTCTCATATTTCAAATAAGTTCCTAAAGTTTGAAACAAATGACATCTAAAGCTCATGAAGTTAATATAAATTAACTCCCCTTAAAAATGTTATCCGTCATAATTCAAAACTTTATCTGTTTATTCCGTGACTTATTTTGAAAGACCATTTTAAAAGATTATTTGATGACACTTTCTCCCCCTCAAATAATGACCCGTTTTCTATTTAAAGAGTTGTTGTCATCATTTAAGTGGTCGAATTGTCTTTGAAAATCTTTTTGTGATTACTGAAAACACTGATTCATTATGAAGATAACTTTTTACCAATAAAAATAAGATTTCTCTTATTTTGACACATAAGCGCACTGGCACGTACACTTATGGTAATATAGGAAGCACGGGTTGTGATATAACACCTCATGTTTTAGGTCATTGTATGACATTATGTAATCCACTGATTATTTTTAGGGTTTTACGCGTTTGCTTTTAAATCGTAATCGTTAAGCTAAATCGCGTAAACTAAAAATGATCATACAATGTAAACGGGCATTAAACAATTAAATGTTTACATCAAGCAAGTGTTATATGATTATTTAGAGGATAATTATTATCATTGCACATTTTATTTTTATTGGTTACGTTAAGTGTTTACGTTTCGCGATAAAGTACGTTTAGGCCTTCCCGGAAGCACGTTAACTTATCTACGCTTCATCAAATACCCAAAATTATACCCAATACTTAAAGTTTATTTAAAACTTCAAGTATTTATCACTTTATACATATTCATTATGAAGGAATTCAAATCATAACTTACAATGTACAAGTTATACATTTTTCCAAGTCTATACTACATTATACTTCAAATAATGCAAGAATACATTATATAAATGATCAAATACATATCTAGCTTATACATATACATATATTTCGTGTAATATGACTAGGAAAGCAAGATAGGACCAAGGAACCATCACAAATATCTTCATACATGCATCTTATATCAACTTGATCTCATGACTAGCCAAACTTATCCAAAGTGAGCTTCCACTTCCTTTCCATATCCTTCCACCTTGCATACATCAACTAGGCACACAAATATCTTTCTAGTAGAACCCCCCCACCCCCCCCCCCATTTTTTAAAAAAAAAAAACTATATATACCAATGTATATGTGAGCTAAGAAGTCATAACATATTTCCTTATCAAAGAAATCACAAAATCTCTTCCTTTGTTCACTCCAAAACCCACGGCTCAAAACCCTTATTATACACAATCCATACTTTGATTTTCTATATATTATTACAAGCATACACAATCATATCAAGGTATTCTAAGTGTTTTCAAGAGTGGTTCCTCCATTTGCAAGGCAAGAATCAAGAAAAGAAGGAAAGCAAAGGGTTTACTTGGGAAAAATTAGGGTGTTCACCATTTATTTTCAGCCAGGTTGTTAATTCACAAGGGTGTGTTTGTATTTTCTATCTACTACTCATCCACACAAGGTTATATATAAGGCTTAATCATTTCATAACTAAGATTTTATGTGTTCATATGTGATTTTTGATAAAGTCACCATTTAGGGAACTTTTGAAGATGTAAAATGAATTTTTACTTATGATCATTGTTTTGTTCACTCATTTACATGTCATATGGCTGATAATCATAGTTAAAGGGAATGTATATGTGTTTTAACATGTTGGTTAAAGTTAGAAACATGTTTAAGTACATTAAGGTTTCTAAAAATGTCCATTAAAAACAAGTTTTTAAACATCTTTTTTGGAAAAAAAAAATCTTAGGGGGCGTTTTTAAAATTCGAATATACATAATATGTTTTATGATTTTAGAAAATACTTACATGTCACAAGGATCGATGGGTGTCATTAAAGAATTCAAAATACGATTAATAACGTAGAAGCTACGTTATTTACAAGTTTACGATAGTTTATACTTTTATAAAACAATTTTTATAAAAAGTTCTTTTTCACCATGATACTTATACTTTATAAACATACAATAATATAATTAAACTTTCAATTACGAGGAAACGTGTTCGAAAAAAAATCTGCTAAAAACGGAGCTATAACGAAATAAGATACGGCATAAAAATCGGGTTTTACGTTAATTAAAAGTATAAAAAGATTATATAGCTGTTGATGGAACAGTTAATTACACTTTTCATCACAGAATCTCAAAAAAACTAAAAGTGTAATTTATGATCACTGTCTTAATACGAAAGCTTGATGGGCATAGAAACACGTGAAATCGGCTTAAAAACGACAAATTTTATGTCAGTTTTACTCAAAGGCGTTATTATAAACGTTTTTACTTTATAATGTCGATTTTACTTAAACAAATTGATGGTGATTTAGCATCTATTTATATTATATTTATATTTAGAGATGTTATTAGTTTATCAATGTGCTATATTACTAGGATATTTCTAATAGGTCTTCTTCGGGGATGGGCGTATTGACGAGTTGTTGGATTTACGATTTAAAGTGTCCTAACTCCTCGTACGTCATGTCATGACCTATTCAATTATGATAGCCCAACGATAGTACGATGATAACTATATAGGATTATATGCAGGTGTTGTTAGACAACAGACTGATACTGATTTTGACCTATATTAACATTGGTTGCATTCGAGCGTCTAGGGTGACGCGTTTTTACTTGGGATATTTTTGTTATCAGCTTACTCACTCAAGGTGAGTTCATAGCCCCATGTTTTTACAATTATTTAAATTACAAAGTTTTTTGGGTGGAGAACATATGCATGTTTTACAAATTGGACGCTAGTGTACATTTTATCATGATTACGTTTTGCCTAAGTAGCGATAACCCACTATGCCCATGAATCATGAACTGTCAATTACTGGAATGTGAGCGCGAATGATTATAGATAGATCTATTTGGGATTGACCTCCCCGTTCGGGTGACTAGCTATCACTGGAAACGAACGTATATCATGTCGGATACTGGATGTTACGGGTTGAACATCATCACGGGCAATGTAGGAATATTGATATATATTGTATTCAATTTTGTCGAGCTTCGGTGTCTGAGCTTAGGTAAACGTAATTACATTTTGGTGATGTCTGCATTGTTGCATTATCACTGTGGAAAGTTACTTGCGGTCCTGCATATTCATTTACATAAAAACCTATGAAATTCATACTTTATGTTGACGTTTTTAAATGCAATGTTTTTCAGGAGGTCATTAAGCACGAGGTGCGAAGGATACATTGGTGGTTATATTATGAAGTCATGCATTAAAGATTTAGTCGCATTACATTTTGTGTATCTGTTATGGGCTGGAAAATCTTTGTAATAATAACAAGTAAAGCTTCGGGCTTTTGTAACACATACTTTATTAAATCCAATGTATCAGTTTTAAACGACTTTTTTTGTCGTTCTTATATTATCTTGTGTTGTTGATCTGAGAAGTAGCACGCCCCAGACCCTTATTCCACTGCGACCCAATTTGGGGGTGTTACATGTGATGCAAAGTAATCATAAGCCTTTGCATGGTCATAAAGTAGACCATGCCCGTGAATAAATTCTTGTTGAGAGGTCAAGTTTCCTTTTTGACAGAATACTTGCCTTTAAAATGACATCTGGGTTACTATTTGAAATAATAGCAAGCCATTTGGCATGTTTTAAAAACATTTGTAACTTCTGTTTGAACTTCATTTACAGCCTCGTATCATTATTGAATGACATTTCTAAGACCGTAAATGTTATCGATTTTCAGAAAACATGCCTTTATTACCTCTTTTTATAGTTTTTCATTTTTATATTTTTTCTTTGGTTTTATAGATTTTTTACTTTTGTATTTTGTTTTTTTTTAAGTTTTCTAAAAATGAAAAATCTTTTTGGTTTTTATGGTTTTATGTATCTACATATGATACAGGATATATGAATAGGTACCACCACTATTCATCAACTTCATCTGCCAATTGTTTCAGAGTCTCCAACGTAAAACTCTGTATTCCTAGTTTGTAGATCAGAAATTCAATTCTTTCTCGGCCAAGAGCTTTAGTGAAGATGTCCCCCATTTGATACTCCGTATTGACAAAGTAAAGTCCAATCACCCCATTCTCAACATGCTCCTTGATAAAGTGAAATCTGATGTCTATATGCTTTGATCTGGAATGTTGAACGTTGTTGCAGCATAAGGCAATTGCGGTTTTGTTATCACAGTACATTGGAATTTTGTTGAAACCAAAGCCATACTCGGTAAGCTATGATCTCATCCAAAGGATTTGAGCACAACAGCCAGACAAAGCAATATATTCAGCTTTCATACTGGATATCGCAGCGCTTTTTTGCCTTTTTGATGACCAATTGATAAGTCTATCTCCCAAAAATTACATACTACCAGATGTGCTACAGCATATATCTTGACAACCAGCATGATCCGCATCTTCAAATACTGTTAGAGCAATCGAAGAATCCTTCGGATACCATAGTCCTCAATTAACGGTTCCTTTTAGATATCGAAAGATCCTTTTTATTGCATTTAAGTGCTTTTCGGTAGGCCGAGCCTGATACCGGGCACACATGCATTTAGCAAATTGTAGGTCAGGTCTACTAGCTGTGAGATAAAGGAGGGTGCCTATCATACCATGATAGTGTGATAGATCAATGGCTTTCCCTTCTTAATCCTCACCCAGTTTGGATTTCTTTACCATGGGAGTATCCACTAGGTCACAAGAGTTAAAACAGTATTTCTTTAAGGATTTAAGGGCATATTTTTACTGGTTAATAAAGATGCCTCTGGGACTTTGAGAAATCTGTAGTCCTAAAAAAAAGAGATTTTGCCCATCATTGACATCATAAATTTTGAACACGTGATTTTAGAAAATAGGTCACAAAGTTTAGGTGTAGATGCAGCAAAGATGATATCATCAACATATATTTGTACCATAAGTAGTTCCTTGCCGTCTTTGTGTATGAACAATGTGGGATCCACTGAAACTTTGGAGAAGTCTTGGGATATTAGAAACAAAGACAACATATCATACCATGCTTGTTTCAACCCATAAAGAGCTTTCTTAAGCTTATACACGTGATTTGGTTTATCTTTATCCACAAACTCATCCGACTAGCTAACATAAACTTCTTCCCGCATATTACCATTTAGAAACGCAGTCTTCACATCCATTTGGTAGACGACCATGTTCATATGAGCAGCAAATACGAGAAAAATCCTTATAGCCTCTAATCTTGCAACCGGAGCAAAAGACTCTTCAAAATCAATTCCCTCCTCTTGACGGTAATGACGAGCCACTAATCGAGCTTTGTTCTTTAGTATACCTCCCAGTTCGTCTAGTTTCACTTTGTATATCCACTTCAAAGTAATAACCATAACTTTATCTGGTCGGGGTACGAGCTCCCATACTTCAAGACGTTCAAACTCATTGAGTTCTTCTTGCATTGCTTCGATCCAGCAAGCTTGAGTCAAAGCATCTTTATACGTCTTGGGTTCAATAGCAGTGAGGAAAGCATCGTAGTAACAGAAAAGAGCTTGCTCATGTAATTGCAGCCTTGTGGAAACTGGTCTAGTGAGTTCACCGATTATATTTTCAAGTGGATGATCCTTAGTCTATTTGTTATTGTGTTTAGAAATTTGGTGATCGGGAGGCACATTTGTATGAATAGAATCCGACGATGAAGATTGATCAGAAGGAACTTCTGGAATTGGAATACCAAAGTACGGATCATTACCCATATGTGCAACTTCAATATCATGATTGTCTTCTTCAACATCGTTAGGAATGACGGGAGGTTGGGTATCGGGTGTTGTTTGAGAGTTACTTGGTGATGGTGCATCTTGGTCAACTGTAGTTGAGGAAGGTGAACCGGTTGATACAGCGGGTACTGGAGCTGCTACTTCATCAATTGGAGCAACGACTTCAGGGGCTGGGTGATCAACACTAGGTGGGGGATTGAATAATTCATTGAACAATGGTTGAAACAACATATCCTAGTAAGTTCTAGAAGGTGGTACAAATGGTGTTGAAGGAGGAGTGTTTGGCACGAGTCCTGAACTGATTGTTGCAGGAGTCAATTCATGAAGTGCGGGTCCTGAACTGCTGTGTTCAGAAGCCATCGCAGTCAGCTCATCAAAATCTATATGAATTGTCTCAATGATTCGTCTGGTACATCGGTTGTAAATTCAAAATGCTTTCTTCGTGGGTGCATAACTAATGAAAATACCAAAATCAGCCTTTGGTTGTAACTTGCCCAAATTCTCACTATCATTCGTTGGATAGCAAAGTGCACCAAATACATAGAAGAAAGATAAGTCAGGAAGTTTGTCATATAAAAGCTCATATGGTGTTTTGCCATGACAAAGGCATATTATGGAACAATTTTGGGTGTAACATGCGGTAGCCACTGCTTTAGCCCATAGAAATAACGTAGCTTTTGCATAAATCAACATTATGCGAGCAGCTTCAATTAGCGTATGATTCCGTTTATAGACGACACCATTTTGCTGTGGAGAGAGAGCTATAGATGTTTCGTGAGAGATACCAACCTTCTCATAATATTCACGTAACGTTTGATTAACAAATTCAGTTCCATTATCTGTTCTGATGCGTCGGACAGGTACTTTAAGTTGCAGTTGGATCATCTTGGGAAAAACTTGATTATGAAATCTAGAGCTTCATCTTTTGACCTTAAGAACTTTACCCATGTGAATCGTAAGTAATCATCGACAATGACGAGGATGTACTTCTTTCCATTAACACTTGTGACACACATTGGTCCACAAATTTAGGTTTGTAGGGTTTCTTCTTGCTCTTACCCATGGCATATGCAGAACACAGATGGTCCTTTTCAAATTTAAGCTTAGGGAGACCTTGAACAAGACCATGTCTAGCTA
>BQNB010196400.1:0-11290 GCA_026074375.1 Tanacetum coccineum | reverse complement strand
TGAAAATACCCTCAACAACATTAACGTTCACCAGCAGTTGTAAGTTATGCCTAGCAGCATTAACTTTCAACAGCAGTAGTAAATTTATGCCTAGCAACATTAACTTTCAACAGCAGTAGTAAGTTTATGCCTAGCATCATTAACTTTCAACAGTGGTAGTAAGTTATGCCTAGCAGTATTAACTTTCAACATCAGTAGTAAGTTATGCCTAGCAGCATTAACTTTGAGTTACCAAAATTAACTCCAATTCCAGTCCAAACGCTCTCTGTTTTTAATATATTTAACTCTCTTTCTGTTTTTTAACTCACAACTTCTCTTAATTCTTTTTCTCACCAAATCACTCTGTCTGTTTTTACACATCTCTCTTTCTGTTTTTATTCTCGCCAACTCTCTCAATTCTTTTTCTCACAATTTTCATAATGTTAATTATACCAGCAGTATTAAGTATAACTAATAGCATTAACTTAGCAGTATTAAGTATAACTAGAAGCACTAATTACACTTAACAGCAGAAACTTTTAATGACATGAATAACAGTACTAATTCATTCAAAACTCTACAAAAACATAAAGAGATAAAAGATTTTAGAGATTTAACATTCCAATACTAGCAATCAAATATTAAAATCTACTTACATCAAAAACTTTTGTAAGTAAATCTGCAACATTCTTGTCAGTATGGATTTTAACCATATGAATCAACTTATTTCATTGCAATCCCTAATAAAGTGATATCTAATCTCTATATGCTTTGTTTTTTTAATGAAAAATAGGATTTTTAATTATGCAAATAGTACTGTTATTATCAATAAAGATTTTGGTATGCAAGAAATTATACCCATAATCAAGTAATTGATTCTGAATCCAAAGCACTTGTCCATAGCAACTTAAAGCAGCCACATATTCAGCTTTTGTTATGGAATTTGCAACCACTGTCTATTTTTTGCACTGCCATGATATCAATCTACTTCTAAAAAATTGACAACCTCCTGTTGTAGACTTCATATCCAAGCTTGCTCCAGCATAATCACTATCAGTGTATGCTACCAAATCAAAAGGTAAATCTTTTGGATACCAAAGGCCTAATTTAGGTTGACATTTCAAGTACCTAAATATCCTTTTTATAGCATGAAGATGTGAAACCTTTAGGTTGACATGGCATCTTGCATAGGCACACACTTCAAACATAATATCGGGTCTTGAAGAAGTAAGATACATCAATGAACCAATCATTGATCTATATAAATGAACATCCACTTCTTCACCATCTTCATCCTTGAGTAAAAGATTTTGAGTTTCCATATGTGTGCTTGCTGTCTTGCATTAGTAAAACTAAATTTCTTCAAAATTTCAGTCATATACTTGTCTTGACTGATAAAAATCTCATCCTTCTTCTGCTTTACTTGTAGTCCTAAGAAGAATGTGAGTTCACCCATAGAACTCATCTAAAACTTCTTATGCATCATCTTTTCAAACTCAGTGCATAATGACTTCTTTGTCAAGCCAAAAATGATATCATCTACATACACTTGAACTAATAGAATATCACCTTTGTCTCTTTTGATAAACAAAGTCTTGTCTATCTTTCTTCTCTGAAACCTATTGTCCAACAAATAAGTTGACAAGGTTTCATACCAAGCTCTGGGAGCTTGGTGCAGTCTATAAAGTGCCTTTTCTACTTTGTATACTCTATCAAGGAACTCTAGATCTTCAAATACTCTACCTATGATTTTCCCTCCTTTGGGGTTACCTCCAAAGGCAACATATCCTCCATCAATTTCTTCAAAGTCAGTAAGATAGGACATGTTCCCTGTCATGTGCCTTGAGCATCCACTATCAATCACTTCTTTCACTTGTAAATCTTGTTGTGGATTTCCCTTTACATAAGGTAAGAAAATTAGTCTCTTTTGGGGACCCAAGCCATCACTGACTTGGATCTGCCTTATGCATTAATATAATCAAACCTTTTTAGAATGGTTGATACACTGTTGTGTTTAGAAACATAGTCTATTAATTTAGTCTTTGGTTTCCAAACCCAACAAGCTGAGGCCTTAACAGCATTAACATGGTTTCCCTTAACAGCATTAAGTACTACTTTTGGCCTAGCAGCATTAACTACTGCTTTTGGCCTAGCAACATTAACATTTTTATTATTAACAGTATTAACCCTCTAATTAAAATTAATATTTTTAAATGTTGTATTCTTGTTAATGGGCCTTTTAACAGTTGAATGTTATTTATTAAAAATATTTATCATTGGTCTTGCACTATTTACTGTTGTTTTGGGTTGAGCAGTATTAACTGGTCTAGCAGTAGTAAGTGATACTAGGCCAGACCTCATTAATACTGCTTTTGGAACCATGTTCCTTTTAGGACTGGGGTGAGTCATTCTAGAAAAATTCTTTTTGTGTTACGTGCATTTTTCTTATTTTACATAAAAATCTATACGAGCAATGTTTATAATTCATTATCCGTCTGTGTACCATACGAATCTAAAAAAATTATTCAGAAAAGTAACCCAATTTATGTAGGAAATATTTTTACTTTGTTCGATTTTACTTCGTGGTTCCGCCTTAACTCCTGTTATGTTTTACGCTTATACCCGTTAGCCTCAAAACTACCTATCTATCTTAAAATTTATTCCCTAAACACTAATCCTACCATAAATAAAACACAAAATCTTGCCACTAAACCATCTCCTTATGGCGTGGCATCTTATGAACATGTGTCTAGGACACATGTTAAGACCAATTGCATGTGTAGATCATATATAAACCATTTCTCTCTCACATCACCATTGCAAAAATAAAAACTAGACCTGTCTTAATGATAAATATCCATAAAAGAGCTTAATGGACTTGGTTAATGGGCTTAATGGGCTTTTTGGTCTAATATTGGACATTATTAGTTTGGAAATGGCAAAAGTGGGCAATTAGACCTATGTAAAAGTTTAAGTATAAAATACTTACATAATATAAACTTGATCATCATGTTAAAGACATGTATACGTATATATTTAATTTATTTATGAAATTTCATTAATTATTACCGACTAGAAACCTAAGACCCGTTACTAATTGTATAGGTCTTGGTTGATCGACTCGCCTACTCCCGAAGTTCTTATTCATATCGCTATTCTCTTCCGACATCACTAGTGAGTTCATAGCCTCACATTTTAATAATTTTAATTGTTTTATAAACCCGCAAGGAGATAACATGCTTGTTTTTTTAAATTAGAACACAAGGACCTGAATGTCTGCTAGTAGCTTGATTATACTAAGTTAGCACTTAATCGCTAGAAGAAGACCCGTGGAAATCATGAATTGTTAATCGGGTAATGGTAGATGCTTATACATGAAATAGTACTATTTGGAGGTTGCCACCTCTAATCCGTGACGACTGGCTATCGTCATGTGTCAGGAAAATGACACTACGGATGCGTTGTATAGAGAGTAATATGCACTCATAGCGAGGGTGTATAGTGGGCATTTTTATTATATGGTATACGTTCATGTCATGACGTCTTCTAATAATCCCCCTGTAACTTTGTTGATCCACATCATTATGCTTGATGATTTTGAGAAATGATACTGGTGTTCCTGTATTTAGATATATATATATATATATTATAAATCTTATGGTTTCACTCAAAAAAAACATTATTGTTGACTTTTTAGCATGTTTTATCTCAGAGTCTTGAAGGTAATTCGGTGATGAAAATTTTGGAGAAGCTAATGAAATAAATATTTTGAAGGCCCATTTAAAGAAAATCATTCGAAGAAAATATTTGAAAATGATGTATTGATTATGAAAATATTTGGGACCTATGTTGTGAAACTTTTTATTTCGAATGGTTATATTTAAAAACGTCTCTTTTTGAGTCGTTTTCTATGCTTGAGTTATTGTATTATGCCGTAGCACCCCAAATGACCCTTCCGCTGATATACGAAAATGGGGGTGTTACAGATTGGTATCAAGAGCTTAAGTTATAGAGAACAAAAGATTTTCAAAAAAAAAATGAACGAACATAAAGGATTTTTGAACAATCTTTTTAACTATTAACTGTACACGCGAGAAATCTTTGGAATTACCGGATGGACAAGAATGAGAAGGATTTTATTTATCGATATATATCTATGGGAAAATAATATATATATATATGATTTATTATATAAATTTTCATTTATTTGGAATATAAATGTAAACTTATGTAACTATTTTAATACTAATATGAGATATTTATAGACGCAGATTATCATGGAAAACCTACCCCTTGACCATAATGTGGTCGCAGAGCTGCAGAGGCTGCTACATAAATCTAAATAATGGCGGATAGAGTAGGATGTACCACTAGGAAGAGAGATGGAGAGCGACTGGTAGACAGAGTTTGACGAGGAGGGGATGGCATGATGAGATTGATGGTTGGGAGGAGGATGAGAGTTGGTGATGGGCCCCCAAATGACGCCCCGAGGGCTACTGTGACGTTTCGAGGACCTACGCGGTTGGAGGGTCCATCTATTTACGTTACGTCCGAGGACACCCCCGCTTGCTATCATGTGTACTGGAGGTTGCTACGCAAGCCTAGGTAATTGATGACTTATGTACCCAGATGGATAACCTAGAGTATAGACATGGAGCATTAGCGAGGAGGATGGAGGCGGCGAGTGATATTGAGGTGACTATGTACGGCCATTGGGGGGAGATCACCCTTTAGAGTGACTACTCGTGGAGGATGCAGGTGCCAGACCCTGCAAGACGGGCCACTACACGGAGACGAAGATATAGAAACCAGCATGCGGACTAGAGTGGCTGAGATGGAGAGTCGCGAGGGCACCATGATGTCATACATGCTGTGGATGGAGGAGCGCCTCACTGTTTTGGAGAAGAGACTTTCGGGACCGTCTCCGGGGCCTAGTAGTCATTTCTTTTCCTTTCTTACCTTGCTGGTCTAGGAATATTTTGTAATTCACTAAACTAAACTGCGATGTAGTTAGTAGCTAAACTAGTCTTTTAGAGTGTATAGCATTTAGATGGTCGACATGTAATGTTATGATATGCAACATGTAAGACTTGTTTGTGATCAATGAAATGACTATCTTTTGGTTCTAATTCTATGTTGGGTTGTTGTTACCTTTCTCTTCTTGTTTCTTTTAAATTGCTCCTTCTGCTTAATACAATCATTGAATGAATACTCATTATGATTTGATTTGTGTTGTAACAGAATCATGCTGCTAAAAGCAATGTCTAAGGCCGTAATTGCGCGGGGGTAATTAGGAACAAGTTGCCGCGCATCTCTGGCTGAATTTATGGCAAATATGAACCGCGGAGCCGGTGGCGATGAAGCCGGTGGTGCTGGAGCCAGTGGTGGTGGAGCCGGTGGTACTGGAGCTGGTGGTGCTGGAGCAGGTGGTGCTGGAGCTGGTGGTGCTGGACCGGCAGCACCCGAAATTACTGGGTGTACTTACATAACATTCATGAAGTGTGACCTTTACAAGCACCAAAGGTGCCGTGGGGATTATGTCAGTGGTTGAGAACTAGAATCTGTTGTTCGTATCAGTATTGCAAGGAAAGGGATAAGGTGAAATTTGCAACTGCTACTCTCCAAGGTCGTGCATTGACTTGGTGGAATGGAAGGATTGCTTCCATGGGTATTGATGCTGCTAATGGTACTCCATGGACTGAGGTGAGAAAGTGGATGACCGAGGAATTTTGTCCTCGAAGTGTGTTGCAAAGGCTGGAGCAAGAATTGTACAACTTGAAGTTAAAAGGGACTGATATTGATGGGTATACAAACCGATTTCATGAATTGGCCTTAGTGTGTCATAGAATGGTGGAGCTGAGTAGCGCGAAGGTGGAGCTAGTATATTCGTAGGTTGTCGGAGAATAACGATATACGTGGGTGATGTGACTCATCGAGAGGCCTGCTGGTATTGATGAGGCTGTCCGTATGGCTTATCAGCTCATGGGACAAATAATACAAGCAAGATGTTGAGGATTTTAGAGAGTTGAAAAGAGGAAAGGTGGAAGGAGCATCGTAGTGGTATTGTTATTTCTGGTAACAACCGACGCGATTACAATCGTCGGCAAAACCAAAGAAGGCCTAATGTTGAAGCTATGACCAATGTTGCACCGAATGACAACGAAGTTTCTCCAAAGTGCAAAAATTAAGAAGCATGCTGGGGATGGTTGGAAATGTGGTAAGTTGGTAAGTTGGGGACAAGACACATGCCTGTTGTTGGAGCCTCGACAGAAAAGATGTGACTTGTTTAAATTACAATGCAAAGGGTCACCGAAAGAGAGAATGCCTAAGTTGAAAAAGACATGGACAATGTTGAAATAACCATGGAGCTGTTTACAGTTAGGAGCAGTGGTTGCTAAGCAAGATCCGAAAGTCGTTAACTGGTACGTTCTTACTCACAACACGCTATGCTGCTGCTTTATTTGATTCGGGTTGCGATATAAACGTTTTGGGGTCTACAAACTTTTCGTACCCTTATTGATAATGAAACCGGTTGAGTTAGATACTTCCTATGAAGTTGAAATGGCCGATGGAAAAGTAGTAAGTACCAATAATGTGTTAATTTAGGTGTGTACACTTAACCTTTTTAAAAAGATATTTTCCAATCGATTTAATGGTCATAGAAAAACTAGGAAGTTTTGATATTATTATTGGGATGGATTGGTTATCCTGATATGATGCCGCATTAATTTGTGTGGCAGCGAAAAGGTTAGACTTCCCCTGGAGGTACGAATTGGTTATCGAAGGCGATAGAAATAATTCTCGATTTGAAGATCGTTTCTTGAATTAGACTCAAAAGTATATCGAGAGGGTTTGTGAAGCTCTTCTAGCTCAAAGTCAAACTGAACAAGAATCAAAGGAGAAGCGATTAGAAGATGTTCCAGTTATCCGAGATTTTCCCGAGGTATTTTCCCGGAAAAAAGAAGAATTATCTGGACTTCGCCACCAGCAAGTTGAATTTCCGTATTGCTCTTATTTCCCGGTGTGCTACACCTGTGGAGCGTGCTGCGCCATATCGTTTAGCACCATCCGAAATGAAGGAGTTGTCCAAGCCTACAAGAGTTACGGAAAAGTCTTTATTCGACCGAGTTGTGCCGTAGGGAACTCCAATATTGTTTGTGAAAAAGAAGGATGGATTATTCCGAATGTGCATTGATTACCGAGAACTGAACAAGTTGATGATCAAGAATCGATATCCATTACCGAGGATTGATGACTTATTTGATCAACTGCAAGGTTCTAGTGTTTATTCGAAGATTTTGAATACGGTCTGGTTATCATCAACTTCGTATCCGCGAGGAAGACATTCCAATTACAGCATTTAGAAACTTGTTTCTGGACATTATGAGTTTCAAGTAACTGCTTGTGGACTGACTAATGCACCTGTCGGTATTCATGGATTTGATGAATGCGTGTGCAAACGTATTCCTGAATAAGTTCATGATTGTATTCATTGATGACATTTGATTTATTCCTAACCATAAAGAGGAACATGTGACATTGAAGATATCTTGAATTTGCAAGGGAGCGAAAAAGATATACGTTCAGTTCTTCGAAATGTGATTTTTTGGCTTGATTCCGTGTAATTCTTGGCCAGGTAATTGATTAGTAGTGGATGTTCATGTTGGATCTGCGAAGATCAAAAGCATTAAAGTTGGGATGCACTGGACTACACAACGGATAGTACGACAATTTTTGGGTTTCGGCCAGGTTTTTTTATTAACGAAGGTATATTAAGGAGTTTTCTCTAACTAGCCAAACCATTAACTAATCACTCAGAAAAATAAAGCCGTATGTGTGGGGCGGATGACGATAGAGGAGGCATTTTAAACATTTGAAGTAGAAATTGTGTAGTGAGCAAATATTATCACTACCGGGGAAGCAAAAGTGGACTTTCGTTGTGGTATTTAGGATCCGTCCCTTAACGGCTTTGGAGCTGTTTTGATTGCAACTCTGAGAAAATGGAATTGCGTACGCCTCTGGGCCACATAGAACGAAAGAAGCAAACTATACGACATGACTTGGAAAATAGGAGCGGTGGTTTTTGCTCTTTCGACTGTGGCGGACATTATTTGTACGGCACTAAGGTACGTATACACTGATCACAAAAGCCTAAATATATTTTGGATCAGAAAGAGCTTAATATATGAGGCAGGGCTTAGATGGATTGAACTTCTGAGTGTTAGAGCATTGTGTTATTCGTTATCACCCGGGAAAGGCGGAATGTTGTCGCTGATGCGTTGAGCAGGAAGGATAAGGAACCGATTCGAGTGCGTGCTTTAGTGGTGACGGTACATAACAATTTACCCGAACAAATTCGAAATGCACAAGTTGAAGAGTGCAAGGAGAAAAATATTGGTGCCGAAGGATTTCGTGGCGAAGGGGAGCCATTTGAAGTTAGATCCGATGGTACGAAATGTCTGAAAGGACGAGTATGGTTACCCTTATTTGGAGGATTGAGAGGTCTAATCATGTTGGAATCTTATAAATCAAAAATATTCCATTCATCCTGGGTCGGATTTAAAATGTACCATTGATTGAGAAAGTTATATTGGTGGCTCCGAATATGGAAAGCTGGACATTGCGACATATCTTAGTACGTGCATGGACATGTGCTAAAGTCAAGGCTGTGTGAACACAAAGCCATCAGGATTACTTCAGCAGCCGGAACATTCTGTTTTGGACCATAGGAGGAGGAATTACACTGGATTTCATTACAAAGCTGCCAAGAACATCATCTGGGTTATGATTCAATTTGGTGTTCATTGTTGACCGATTGACTAATCCGCTCACTTTATTCCGATGAATGAGAAGTATAAAATGGAGAGGCTTACTAGATTGTATTTGAAGGAGATTGTTTATAGGCACGGGGTGCTCGTGTCGATTATTTCGAACCGAGACCCTCGTTTCGCATCAAGGTTTTAGAGATCTCTTCAAAAGTCATTGGGGACGAATTTAGATATGAGCACTGCTTACCATCCTGAAACTGATGGTCAGAGTGAAAGAACGATACAGACATTGGAAGACATGTTGCGTGCTTGCGTGATTGACTTGGTATTAGCTGGGATAAGACTTACCTTTAAGGGCTTTTATCCTTGCATTTGTGCTTGAGCTTCCTTGAATTGACCAACACACCCTTTAATTTCTATTTGCCTCTTGATTTACCATGGTGGTGAAATGGAGAAGACGGGTGAATAGTAAATGTGTTTCCCGCCCCTTCTTTGACAGTTAAAACTGTTGAACTTTGGGAAGTTTACACATTTGGTCCTTGTCTTTCTTTTATCTCTATCAAGTTATAAATAACTTTTGGAAATTGCAAGATTGGTCCTTGAGGTTTGTTATGAGAGGAAAGTGACTAAGGTTTGGGCTGAGGCTTGGCTTTTCGGGCTTCGGCTTTGTACTCTTTTGATTCTCGTGTCTGTGCCTGCTCGCTTTTGACTGTTTTCTTGTGATTTTTGACTTATCCATACCTGCACACACAAAACATAAATACAAGCATATTTTTACCATTTTTGGTCTGTTTTGGGTTTATTTGGGTTATTTTAGGCATAAATGGATATGTGTATTCTACACTTATCAATACTAGTAGGCAAATTCTTAATACTGGTGGGTTCAAATATTGGTCCTGTTAGTCAAAATTAATACTGCTATTTAAGAGAATGCTTTGGATTGTGTTTTTCTTGGTTTTGGACTAACAGTTGCAGGATAAGCAAACTTGATTGTCTATTATCAAGTGAAGTATTGTTTGTGGGGAGGCTCATGATGTTTATTATGCACTTAATTATGATTGGAAACATTTGTAACATCAGACAAAAAGTGTCCATGTGACAATCCATCAATTTCAGGTCGTTATTTTATTTTTGAGTATTAAATATATTTTTCAATTTTATGTTGAGATATGAACTCACGACTAACCGGGAGAATTAAGGCTTACATTTGTAATTTACGTGACGTTTACAAAGAACTGGCGAATTCTACGTTAAGCTTCAACCCTTATATTTTCAAAATGCCATAGAAATAATTTTATTACATTCGTTTTTATTTTTCGTGTTACGCGCATTTTTCGTATTTTACGTAAAATCTTTACGAGCAATGTTTATAATTATTATCCGTCTTGTACCGTAAGTAATCTAAAATTTTCAGAAAAATATCCCAATTAATGTAGAAATATTTTTACTTTGTTCATTTTTAATTCGGGATTCTGCCTTAACTCTTATTATGTTTTTTGTTTATACCCGTTAGCCTCAAAACTACCTATCTATCTTAAAATTTATACCTTAAACACTAATCCTACAATAAATAAAACACAAAATCTTGCCACTAAACCATCTCCTTATGGCGTGGCATCTTATAAACATGTGTCTAGGACACATGTTAAGACCAATTGCATGTGTAGATCATATATAAACCATTTCTCTCTCACATCACTTATTTACAAAAAAAAACTAGAAACCTCCTTTGCCCCTCCTTGTTTCCGTGACCTTAACCCACCAAAAACACCAATTCTATACAAATTTTGAAGATCAAATATTAAGCACTCAAGTTAAGATGATTTCCTAGTATGGTTATTATAGTCTGGAGGTGATTAAAAGGGTTTTCAAGAAGGGTTATATACATTTTGGGGCTAAAGTTATACAAGTTTTATCAAGTCATTTTGGTGAAGAAAAATGGTGATCAAAATTATTTTGGGTGAAGATCAAGCTTGAAGATTGAAGCTTTGTTCTTGTTTTGATCATTTGATCATTTTCTACTTATTTCTTGTGGTAAAAATCTCATGAGTTTTGTTAACTCTATGGATTCACTCAACATTATTGTTGACTTTTTAGCATGTTTTATCTCAGGTCCTTGAAGGTAATTCGGTGATGAAGATTTAGGAGACGCTAATGAAATAAATATTTTAAAGGCCCATTTAAAGAAAATCATTCGAAGAAAATATTTGAAAATGATGTATTGATTATGAAAACATTTTAAGACCTATGTTGTGAAACTTTTATTTTGAATGGTTATATTTAAAAACGTCTCTTTTCGAGACGTTTTCTATGCTTGAGTTATTGTATTAAGATGTAGCACCCCAAATGACTCTTCCGCTGATATGTGAAAAATGGGGGTGTTACAATCACCATATCCCAATATCTTTGCCACATGATCATTTGACTGCACCCAAAAATTTATTGACGAAATTGGTGAGCTGAGAGCGATCTCTGGTCATATGCTTGGAGCAACCGGAGTCCAAATACAGAGAAGAATTTGGATGACCTACAGTCATCAAGAG
>BQNB010196398.1:0-11291 GCA_026074375.1 Tanacetum coccineum | reverse complement strand
CTCAAAATCGGCGGAAGGTTTAAACATCAGACTTGAGAACTGGAGAGAAGTTTTAGAAAACAACGGCCTAAGGGTTAGCCGAGAGAAGACAGAATATATAAGATGTGATTTCGGTATTGGGGTGATCGGCCACAATGAAGAAGTGGATATTCGTATCGGGGACAAGATTCTTCAACCTAAGGAGTCTTTTCGGTATCTTGGATCGATGTTGCACAAATCCGGGAGGATTAACGAAGACGTAGCAAACTGAATTAAAGCAGTCTGGATGAAATGGAGGGCGACCACAGGAGTCCTTTGTGATAGAAATTTCCCCCTCAAGTTGAAGGGAAAATTCTATCGAGTGGCAATTAGACCGGCCATGTTGTATGGGTCAGAGTGTTGGCCTATTACGAAAGCCCTCGCTAACAGGGTAGAAGTAGCAGAATTATGAATGCTAAGGTGGACTTGTGGTAAGACATTGCTTGACATGATCCCAAATGGAGTTTATAGAGCGCAACTTGAAGTAGAGTCGATCATCAAAAAGATAAGAGAAGTACGGTTGAGATGGGTTGGACATGTTAAGAGAAAACCACAGTCAGCACAAGTTAGCAGAGTCGAATCCCTGGTAGTGGATGAATTGAGGAGAAGAGGTAGACCAAAACTTAGGTGGGAGGATAGAGTGAAGCATGACATGAAGGAGCTCCTTTTGTCCAAAGACATGACCTCTGATAAGAATGAGTGGAGAGCTAGAATTAGGTTAGGTGGTTAGGGAGTTGACTTTGAGTCTTTTTTTCTTGTTTTCTATGTTTGCTTGTTTCCATGTTGTTTAGCTAGAGTGTCTGCATGCCTCTTTGGTTTGGTTCTTTGTGGTTTAGGTTATGTTATGTTTTTATTTGCTTTTTCTGTTTCTTTGCCTCGTGGTCTTTGCCTCTTTTCTCGTTGGTCTCCTTGCCATGCTTATTGCATTTGGGTCCGTGGGTAGGGCGTGTTTTAGTTTTGGGGTTAGATGGTAGGTTTTTGAGGGGTTTAGGTTCGTGTTTCCCTGTTTGCTTTTTCTTGGCGCGTTGGGGGCTGTCGAGTGCCTTTTCTTGCGTTAGGCCGCGGTCTAGGTTGAGTTTTTGCTTGCCTTTTGCGTTCTCGCCCTTTGTTTCTCTTTAAGTCATGTGTTGCTGCTTAGCACCTTTAGTGATTATTATTTTTCTTTTTGTCTCTATGTGCTTTTTGATCTATTGCCCTTTGAGTGCCTTCTCTTTTTTGTCGAATGTGTGCTTTTCGTGTTTGCCTGCTCGCTCTTGCTTTGCCTTTTTCTGTGTGTGTATGCCTGCTTGTGCCTTTTGTGCTCTGCTTTGTTGCTTTTCCCTTTTGTTTTCCTTGTCTTCTATGGCGTTGTGTGTTCTTTGCTTCCTTTGTTTGTTGCTTGTTTAGGGGTTGGTGTCCTTCCGTGTTATTGCTCTGCCTGCTGCGTTCTTTTGGTAGGGCCCTAGTCCTTTTTAAGCTAGTTTGTTCCGCTATAGATTTTTTTTAAGTTTCTTTGGGTCTCTATGTGCTTTTTACTCTATTGCTCTATATACGCCTTCTCGTTTTTGTCGAATGTTTGTTTTTAGTTTTTGCCGTCTTGTTCTTGCTTTACGCTCCTGTAGTCATATGCTAGCTTTGTGCTTTATGTGCTTTGCGTTGTTTTCTATGTTTCGTCTGGCTTGATATGTGCCTTTACTTGCTTTTTGTATCTTGCTCCTGTATCTTCGCATGCCTTGTTCCCTTTCTTTATCATACTTTCGAATAATAAATAATTATTTTTAAAAAACATGGCTTTCTCTCGCTCTCTCCCTCTTGTCTCTTAGCCGGAGATCTACACGGAAGCAGTCTCCTTACCCGTCAAGGGTAGGGGTATGATCTGTCTACATTTCACCTTCCCCATACCCTGCCCAGGCGGGATTGGGTATTGTTGTTGTTGTCATTTTTTTATTGTTTTGTGTAGCCATAAGCCATTTATTTTTCTTTCTAGATCGATGTTGCATATTTTTGAATTTCATCTTTTTTAATGTATCGTCTAACCAGTTGTGTATTATTTGACTCATTTACCCCTCCCGGGTTAAATAGGAGTGTGTAAATGAAAAGTAAAATGGTCAAATAGTACACAAAACTTGTCACATGAAGAAAAAACAGATGGTTACACAAAACAATATAAAGTGGCAAGTAAGCTACACTTTCACGCAATTAACCCTATCTTTGTTTACGTGCTAAATGAACAATATCTCTACTACTTTATAAAGCATTTAGCCAATTTCTAAAATTAGAAGTACTTAAAATTTTAAGTAAAAAAGATTAATATAAAAGGAAGGCTTAAAAATTTGAGAAAATATTGTTCCAACGCATGGTCACAGTCGTTTTTTCAATAGCTTTACGTTACATCCTGAAAATTAAATGAATTTAATTCGGTAGATGTGTAAGTTGTAACTGCCCATTGCTTTTAACGGCCAATTTAATTATGTATACTTGTAAATTGTAACATCCCATTGCTTGTAACGGTCCATTTAATTTTGTATAATTGTAAGTTGTAACATCCCATTGCTTGTAACGGCCCATTTAAACATCATCACCATGTATATACCCCATGCAACACCCTATATATACCAGACTCACTCGACATTTTCATTTCATCCTCAAAACAACATCTTTCTAAACAACAATTTCTCAAACATCTAAAAATGGAAGGCTTACAATCTTGGGTCTCAGAGCACAAGCTTACTAGCATTGGTTAGTTATATATAGTATATATATATATATTTCATCTGCTTTTATAACTAACGTTGTAGACAATGGTACTTATTGAAAATTTCATATGTGTAGGAACAATATGGGCAACAACAATTGGAGCATCATTGGCTTACACAAGCTCTAAATGAGCTCCTTTTAAGCCTAGCATGAGGCTTATTCATGCCAGGTTGTGACTAATTAATCACCTTTTATTTATTTCTATAACTTTTACTTGGTTGTTTCTAAAGTTTGTTGTTTCTGAAATCTAGGATGCATGCACAAGCTTTGACATTGGTCGTGTTATCCGGTGCGGCACTGTACCACCATTTTGGAACGAGTGAAGAAGCTGATCATCACGACCATCGAAACTAGAATAAAGAGGGCATATACACAGTCTAACTCCGAACCTTTACCTCGTATCTAAAATTAAGATTCACACAATATGAAGCTAAGGGCTACAAAAGATCCCCCACACATTTTTACATTATCTCATATAAAAACACATTCAAAAGTATAATTTCTCTGCCCTCTATCGTAGCCTTACTAACACAAACACAAATCAATACACATCTATCACCGCGCTCTTTCACAACCGCCATCACCATACTTGTGAGCTTTGTGCTATTTGGTTTAATGGTATTGGTTTGGGTGGTGGTTTTGGTTTTAAAACCGGTTGTCTTTGGTTTCGATCTTACTGATTTTCCTCAAATTGGTTTGCAAATTTGTTAGTTGGTGTCTTCGATATTTCTAGATATGTGATACACTTTTGGGCATTTTCTTTCTAATTTTTCTTGATATGTATGTGAGGTCGATGATCAACTTTTGAGGCTGATGATTGAAACCACATATACTCTTCAGTAGGAAAACATATAATTTTGAAGAAAAAAGTTGGTGGCTTAGCCGGCTAAGGCGGTTTGAGAGTGACCAACGCCATAAGTTGGTTTTACTATTTTGTTTGTTGTTATTTTTAAATTTGAGACATGCAACTTAATATATTCGGTGGTTTGCTTAAAAATGAATAGACCCAAAATTGTATCACATGTCTAAAAATATAAAGAAAAATTAGAAAGAAAAAGCCCAAAAAAATATATTTTTAAAGGTGATGAAAACCAGAGGTAATCATGTTGTTTTGGGTGGTCCGAAATTTGGTTTAAAAACTTGATGAGTGATTAGTGCAGGTATTGATACGTGGTTAGTGATGCTCACGAGATATATCAAGATGTTGATGGTAATGGTGGAAATCGTACCAATTTGGTCAGATATTTTTTCTTGGTTTAATGAGTCGGACTCGAGGTGGATTCGAGTCGGATCAAATAATCTTGGTAACGAGGAGATGGTACGTGAAAGTGTTGTGTAGTCGCTTGTAGCATAGAACACCATAGAAAAATCTTTTTAGGGATAGAGTCTTATGAAATAATTATTGATCTGCAAAGCATCTGTGATCCTGAATCTATTAACTTTTGATGAAGTGGCTGATATTTTTAGTTAGTTTTTTTCATCATGTTATGTTAGTGATTTGGTGATTGTAGTTTTGAATTGATGATTGATGATGATGATGATAACCCGTTTGGGGTTTTATTTTGTCGAATTGTTAGAATTTTAATATTTGATTTGTGATTATTGAAGTGTTTGAATTGTTCAATTTACTTAACTACTACTTACATTCTACAGTAATTTCTTTTTCTTTTCTTTTTATTATGTAGTGATTGTTCACTGTTAAAAATAATTATTGAATTTGTCTAAGTTTATCATTTTCAAATCTTAAAAAATAATAAGCAATATCATTAAAAACGTGTAATCGCTTAAACCATCATTGTAACGGCCTCCAATAATTATTAAAAACGTGTAACCGCTTAAAATCATTACTATCAACTAGCCGTGTATCCGAGCAATACGGCGGCGGGTACCCGATAACTAAATATAGTGGCGAGCAAACGTTGTTCATTTATATGTTTTTTCTAACATAATTTTACAAAATAATGACAAATTTTAATTAAAATAATTATTAACCATATTGATGCAACTATTTTACATCCAAATAACATAAGGTTCAAATTAAAGAGAGTAACATAAGTAGTTAAAGACATAAATTAAAGATAAATGTCAATACAAATGAAATGTAATAAACATTGAAGAAGATAACTCGTTAACAATATAATAATCGACTAAAATAATTAAGAACATAATTGTTTACAAAATAATATATTTTTACCTTAACGATAGATGAAGATTTTACTTATCGAATGATGTAAGCCATAATGTTAGAACCCATTAAGTTATAATAATTTAGATTAAAATTTTGAAATGGATTATTAATGTCAATCATGTATATATATATATATATATATATATTATATAATTCACAAATTAACCTTTTTTAATATAAAGCAGTAGAGATACATATTATTAAATAAGCGGTTTCAACATTAAATGTTTGTAACCACCTTGACCTTCAACATTAACTTAAAGACTATGATTATGGTAATGTAACCACTATGAATTCATGAAGTAGGTTATGAGATTAATTGCTCGACTAATGCTCATAACTCATTTTGACCAGGAGTTACAAACTCTTTTAAATGACATAAACCGAAAATATAGATTGATTGTTTTTTTATTTGCAGACAAAGGATTGATTGTGTATATATAACATGGGTACAAATTGATGTTAGTTGTGCCTTTGTTAACAAAACCAAAACATTGTTTTGTAGACTGGATATACAAAATTTACTAATATAAATTAAGCGATCTATATTTGAACGAACCCTCATTCTCCCATACAACCATACTCCACCGGCCCACCACCATCCTCCCAAACCCTTTATCTTCCTCATTTCTTCACCATAACCAAAAAGCATAAAAAATCATATCGAGTTCATTTAGTTTAGTGAATGCATTAGGTATTTATAAAGTTTACCTTAAATTTAATAGAAAACTTGAGAAACATCTTCAAATACAAATAATTGCAGGATTGCGAAGTTAACTCCTAAACTTAAGGCCAAACATAATTTGTACCGAACGTCCCAACATATAAAATTCTTAAAAAATGTTGTATCAACATGAACGCGCCAACTATGAGATATTTTCGACAATTATACAAGAAGTGACAAGAATAACAATACTACACACGGTTTGAAGATACTGTATCAACATGAGTGGAGCTGAACAGGTCCCACTGAAGAGCTAAGCATTTCACTGGGAGTCACTTGAACATCACTAGAGTCGTGCGTCTTATCAACACATGTTGACAATGGTGGCGGCGGATCAGGTTGCTAGATAAGAAGTGTGTGTATTTTAGGTTTTGAGAGAGAAAGACGAAAATGATATGAAATTGTTTATTTGTTTGGAGGGTTTTATATCCGGTGTCATGAGCTGTTACGAATAAACATGTTAATTAAGATGTGTAATGGGCAGTTACAAATAAATATTTTAATGGATTGTTACAATATTGAATGACTATAAAGACATTTAATGGGCCATTACATTTTAAATGGATATGAATGTTGGAGTGTTACAAAATTACAAATTTTAAAACATTTATATTGATGTAATAACTTTTTTCAGATTCTATAATTAGTAATATTTTTTACTTAATTTTTTAAGACTTCTAAAAATAGATGGGCTAAATACTTTATAAAGTAGTATAGATAATGATTATTAAAAATGTGTAACCGCATCCATAATATAAATCCACACAAACCATTTCATATCTCCCACACACAAATGTTTTTTGTTACAGCAAAAATAGTCTCTCAATATACCCTCACTTTCACTCCTAAACTCTTACTGGTACTTACTGCAGAGAATATTTATTTTTTCTTTAGAAAAACGCTTAGCCGGATAACATTTGCTCGCCGCAAAATATAGTCACAGGGTACCCGCTGACAAGTGGCAGAACAAACGTTTTAGATGCGGAGAGATAATGAGTGGAGAAAAAACATATTATATGTTTGTGTGTCTACGACCCGGTTCGGGGTTGTATCGGGATAGGGCACAAATTCAAGCGTGTGCTGGCTCCGTCAGTAAATAGAAGATTAGAGAATTATTTATCTTTAACTTTGATTACTTTTTATTAATGAAACAAAACCTTAAATACTAGTTATGTGATAACTCACATAAACACAAGACTTATCCTAAACATAACAAATAGTTATCCTAAACATTTATCCTAAACAATTGATAATTATGATGGTTATCCCAACCCATCATGAAGTCCATGTGCTTATCCACAGGCGTATCATTCCTCACATAAATAATTCCAATGCAAGGTCCAGACGTAGAACGTGGGATTCAATGGCTACAACAGTTGGGCAAAGTTACACATGACTATGCACAACAGGTAATGTAATTCACACTTTCTAATACCACACACACCTTAACTGGTGACGCGTCTTTGCAGATGAAGAAAATCAGTCTTCATAGCATGCAAGCCTTATTGGACTCAGAGGAGATTTATGGCGTCTATGAGTGTCACGGGTTCTCGTTGCAAGACGAAGGGGCAGTCGGGGGTGCTTCAAGTTCCACCTCGGCAGTTCACAATGAGATCGAGCAACTGCTGGTTCGGTATGAGTCTCTTTTCCAAATTCCTACTGGTTTACCGCCTAGTCATGTCATTGATCACCGGATCCATTTATTACCTAGTACTAAACCCGTGAATGTACGGCCTTACCGTTACCCGCACTATCAAAAAGGGGAGATGGAAAAATTGGTTCAAGAGATGTTAAATCAAGGAATTATCCGTTTTAGCCAAAGTCCTTTTTCTTCCCCGGTTTTATTAGTTAAAAAGAAGGATGGCAGTTATCGCTTTTGCGTAGATTATCGTGCCTTGAATATCGTCACGATTAAAGACAAGTTCCCGATTCCTACAACCGATGAGATGTTTGACGAGTTAGGAGGGGCGAGTATTTTTACCAAGTTGGATTTGCGAGCGGGTTACCATCAAATCCGTGTTCATGATCGGGATATTTACAAAATGGTGTTTCGTACTCACGAGGGGCATTATGAGTTCTTGGTCATGCCGTTTGTATTGACTAATGCACCTTCGACATTTCAAGCGACGATGAATAGGTTGTTTTCGCCTTATTTGTGTAAATTCGTGATTGTGTTTTTGATGATATACTTGTTTATAGTACCACACTTACTTCACATTTGGAACATTTGGAGCGTGTGTTTCGTTGTTTACGGGAACATCACTTCTATGTCAAGCTTTCTAAGTGTATCTTTGGAGCAGGAGAGCTCGAGTATTTAGGTCATATTATTTCGGCTAGAGGGGTCGAGATGGATCCCAAAAAGTTGTTGGCGGTACGTGATTGGCCAAAGCCTAAAAATCCCTCACGTCATATGATGCGGGTTTTTGGGACTCGTAGGATATTATCGGAGGTTTATTCGGGGTTACGCTTCTTTGGCCGCACCTCTCACGGATCTATTAAAACATGATGGGTTCAAGTGGGGCGACAAGGAAGGGCAAGCATTCATGATCCTTAAACAACGGTTATCAACTGCTCCTCTTTTAAGTCTTCCGGATTTTGACCAAGCTTGTGATTGAGGCAGATGCGTCGGGGGATGGTATTGGGGCTGTTTTGATGCAAGAAAATCGACCCATTAGTTATTTTAGTCGCAAGCTGGGTCCGAGAATGCGGGTGGCTGCCACTTATCAAAAGGAGTTGTTTGCAATCGTGGAAGCGGTGTATAAGTGGCGACAGTATTTGTTGGGACGTCGGTTTGTAATTCGTACGGATCATAAAAGTATCAAGGAGCTTATGCAGCAGGTGATTCAGACACCACTTCAACAAAAGTACGTGCGCAAGCTCATGGGATTTGATTTTTCAATAGAATATAAGCCGGGAACTACGAATCGGGCCGCGGATGCTCTTTCTCGGATGTTTGAAGAAGACAAACAACTTGCCGCCTCATTTATGGCTCTTAGTCAGCCTATACTGGGATTCATGGATGATTTACGGGGTGAGAACGAAACGTTGGCCGAGTTACAGGATTTGCATGGTCGCATGGACAACGGTATAGCGTTAAGTGGGTTTCGCCGAGAGAATGGTTTGTTGATTTTTAAGGATCGTTACTATGTGGGCAAAAACTCTAAGCTTAAGGCCCTGTTGTTGCGAGAGTTTCATGCTACACCTAGTGCGGGACATGGGGGAATCAAGAAGACGTTGGTCGGGCTTTCGGCTATGTTTTTTTGGAAGGGCATGCGCAAATCGGTGAAGGTTTTATTAAGAAATGTGTGGTGTGTCAGCAGGTTAAGAACTCGACTGAGATGATTGGCGGGTATTTGCAGCCATTACCGACGCCTATGGCAATTTGGGAAGACGTTTCTATGGACTTTATCACGGGGTTGCCGCCATCGAAGGGGAACACGGTTATTCTGGTGGTCGTGGACATGCTTTCCAAATATGCCCATTTCGGGGTTTTACCCACTAGTTTTAATGCTCACAAGGTGGCTGAGGTGTTTTTGGAGATTATGGTTAAACATCATGGCATTCCGAAAACCATCGTCTCCGATCGTGATCCTATTTTTGTAAGTGCGTTTTGGAAGCAATTATTTCAATTTAGTGGTACGCAATTGTGTCATAGCACCGCGTACCACCCTGAAACCGATGGGCAGACGGAGGTAGTTAATCGGTGTTTGGAACAGTATCTACGAGCCATGGTAGCTAATCAGCCACATCAGTGGGTTCGGCTGTTGCCTTGGGCCGAGTATAGCTACAATTCGAGCTACCACAGTAGCATTCAGATGTCTCCTTTTCAAGCCGTGTATGGGAGGCAGCCGTTGGCAATCATTCCATATCCTCCCGGATCATCTAAAGTAGCCGCGGTTGATGAATTGCTTGCGGAGCGGGATGGGTTGCTCAAACAACTCAAGGATAGTTTGTTGTCGGCTAAGAATAGAATGGAAGTTAAGGCCAATCGCAAAAGGCATGACGTCGAGTTCAATGTAGGGGATTTGGTACTTGTCAAGCTTCAGCCCTTTCGCCAAATTACTCTTGCCAAGCGGTTTTCTAACAAGCTTGCTAAGCGTTATTATGGACCTTACAAGGTTGAGGCCCGTGTCGGAAAGGTAGCGTATCGTCTCGCGTTGCCTGCTACTAGCAAGATCCACCTGGTTTTTCACGTGTCTATTCTCAAGCCTTTTGTTGGAGATAATAGCGTGGAAGTGGCGGGGTTACCAGAGGAATTGCATAATGATCAACCACTCGAGCAGCCTTTGGCGATGTGTGACAGCCGCATGGTCCTACGAAGTGGGGTTCCAGCTCAGCAAGTTCTTGTTCAATGGATGTGAGGTTCACCAAAGGAGGCTACATGGGAATGTCTTTCAGATTTTCAAGCGGCCTATCCAACCTTTAACATTGAGGACAAGGTTGTTTTTGAAGGCGGAGGGAATGATACGTCGCGTGATATTCATCAAGTCAGGAAGTCAGGGCGTAAGACTAAAGCACCAGCGTGGCAGAAGGATTTCGTGATAGGATAACTATCATTTATCTATTTACTGTTTTATTGTTATTAGGATATGTGAATAGAGTCCTTGTGTTATTATGATAAGTGTCAAACGTTATAGGATAATGGTTGGAGTCTTTAGTTGGAGTTTATCTCTTAGCTAGTATTTAAGGAGTTTTTAGTGATAAACTATATGTTCTTCTTCTCTTTTGCTTAAGGAGTGTGCGCCTACTATAGTGGTGCTATTATCGATACGAGTAGATCATATCATTGGTGCTTTCATTGAGAGAATTATTTATCTTTAACTTTGATTACTTTTCATTAATGAAACAAAACCTTAAATACTAGTTATGTGATAACTCACATAAACACAAGACTTGTCCTAAACATAACAAATAGTTATACTAAACATTTATCCTAAACAATTGATAATTATAATGGTTATCTCAACCCATCATGAAGTCCCTGTGCTTATCCACAGGGGTATCATTCCTCACTCCTTCAAAACCACCTTGCCCTCAAGGTGTTGTCTTGAAAAACACTCTTAATTCCGGGATCCCATAATCTTCTTTGAATTACAGCCTCCATCTTTTTCTTTTTTATGTACTTGTCATTAAGACGCTTCAAGAGCAGAATAAGAACATGTAGGGCATAAACAGAGTATTGAACTTCTTTATCATCCCCTTTGTTATTTTTATTTACCCCAACACCTATAACCCCATTACCTTTCAACACGTTTGGCTCATCACTGTTTTGATAACCGGCCACACCCACCACTTTTACCACTTTCACGTCATCTTGTAACCATCTACTAACACCTTCGTTTCCAACTAAAGATCTTGAACCTGTACACCTGTGTTTAGGTCGTTTGCTTTGGCGATGGTTATGGTGAACCGCTCGTCCTTAAAACGGGCCTCGGTGATACGGGCTTTGAAGAAGGTTTTTCCTAAAGTTGTAGGATCCGACCTCAACAGTTCCTAAAGTTGTAGGTCCGTGAAGCGTGCTTCCGTTGCAAGAGTGCATGAAATAGAGTCGGCTTAAGTTTAGAGATATAATACGTTTTATGTAAAGATTCAGAGATCACCGTTACTCGATTTATAAGCATCTCA
>BQNB010196397.1:0-11291 GCA_026074375.1 Tanacetum coccineum | reverse complement strand
CTCGGGATGCATCACAAAAATAAGTTCTAGAATTTAATATACTATCGGTATACTCATATAATTTAATACTGATACCAATGCTCCAGAAAAGGCGACAAAGACCATATGTACACATCCGTAACGACGGAATAGACACATTCGCATTCGAACCTTAACTCGAGAAAGCTAAAGGTATAAATTATCTTGGGTATCAAAAATAGATACCCGAATTCATATAGATCTAAAGGCGAACCTCACATTTTTGGGGTGGAATTTTGAGGGAATTGTGCTAGCCATATACATTCCTATCCATGAGACGCTATTAATACTCAGTTTTCATCGTTGTGTGTCATAATTTTTTTTTAATTTGGGTCAAAATTACCTTTTATGCTATGTTTCGATATATTACCCATCATTTTAAGGAACAAGCATATGGCAAATGAAGGAATAGTTTCTAAGGCTTATTTTCTCCCCATACACTTAAGTTGAACAATGTCCCCAATGTTCTATAGAAGTACCCGTGTGAACGAATAAAAGGAAAAAAAACAAGTAAAAGAAACTAGTACTCCCCTGGTTTGCTCAATAATAGAGAAGAAACATGCGATAAATGATTAAATCGTCCTCCAAGAATCATCTAATGAAACTTCCTAAGAACTTCCAAGCTTCTTCTCATCAAATATAACCTGTAATCAAAGACAAAGACAACTACACCAAGCATAAAATTGGCAGGATAGATATATACAATGAGAGTTTAGGGTTTTGACTCTATGAAAGCAGTAAAGATTGGATGAGAGTAGTGATGTAATCATAGGTTTATGCAGGTGTATAAAAGAATTACAAATTTCAAACGTTGTGCAAACTATTTTTCAAAAATACTTGAAAATTTTAAAATTTCCTGTAGCTTGGCTGACGACGCCATCAGGATAAATCCTGACACCGTCTCCAGCTTTTGAGAGAATTTTTATTTTTGTTTTATTTGAAAATTTTCATGTACATGATTATATAAGTTATTTCCTGTATGAATTACAGCATGAAACCTGAGATTAGTCAATACAATCATATGACTCGAGACTGACGCGAATTAATCTAAAAAATTATTTATTATGTTTGAATTGGCTCTTAATAACCGGATATTTCGCTTACACTTATTTTGTTGCAAAATACCTTTGATTACAATTAAGACGAGGTTAAAGACAAAGCAAAGCATGATTACAAAATGTTGAATTCAAACATAAAAGAATAAATGAAAAGAATTAAAACACAAGACACACCTAATGTGCGAACTAATTCAAACATAATAAAACAAACGATAAAGATTAAAACACAAGATACAAAAAAAAACTACAAAGAAGGGAGCGACACTCCTAATATGCGAGAAAATTAAATATGATTGCCTCCCAAAAAGCATTTTTCTGTTATTTTACGAGTCTGTAGATAGACTCAAGTTCACACTCCTTAGGAGACTTCATGAATTGCTCACAGGTCCCCGAATGAGCCATTTTCTTTCATATTTCATCCATTTGGTATTCGGACCTAGTGTTACTTAATGTTTATACGATGAAATTTATTATTTCATCAGCATTCTTAATCCTGTTAGTTAGATCTCTTTGATTTAGCACAAGTATGGGTAGGATCTTACTCCATGATACGTGCCCCCAATGTTTAAACCTAGGTATGGTGCGTGGCATTTGGAATGTGTAATTATCAAAGATCCTATTTGCGCAATCATATTTGAGTTTAGCGATTTTCCTAAAGGGTTTACCCATTACAACTTCAGTCTTATTTATCTAAAAAAATTCTCCTATGTCTTCCAATACTACAAAGTCCGTGATGTAGGTAAAGCTACCTACAAACACGTAGACATCCCTAACAACAACTAAGTTTTTTCCTGTACTTTCTAATCCTTTTACCATTATAGTGTTGTAGGCTTTACGCGTAATAAGGTTCATTGGTAAGAATTGGTCAAAGTAAGCGATAGACTTCCTAAATCCAATCACACATTGGAATGCTAAGTCATCCCTATCGAAACTAATGATTGCCTTTTCTCGGCGTAGCATTCCAACATTCTCGTACTCATCATCCAAAAAAAAAAAATTAAACAAGCACTGTCAGCCGCTCTGAATCATGTTTGAATGAAGAAAGGGGATAAAGCAAGTGGTAGGAGTCAGAGGGCCGATTCATCATCAGACTCAAGGTTATTCATATTAGTCTCATTAGGTTGGTTAGATAAGTTATTAAGGAATCGTTCAATACTCTCTAAGTGAGAGTCACCAAAGGCCGAAATTTTTTGTAGCTCGTAGAGCTCTTGGACGGCTTGTGCGCGCAGCGCAGCTGGTAGGACAGGGCGGTTACTAGTTGGTGGTGGATCCCGCATCTCCATGGATGAAGAATGGAATAGCAAGGAATATACAAACAAACACACAAAGAAAAGATAGACTACGAGAAATCTAATATGCAAAAATTAAATTCTCACTTGAAAGGATTCAAGCAGGTAGAACTAAGCTAAACTATGATCAAAACCTAACTATTCCCCGGTAGTGGCGCCAAAAACTTGACGCGGTTGTCGTAAGGGACTTCTACAAGAAGTTTTACAACTCCCTAGGCAGAGTACCTAACCGTTGTAGAACTATAGGAAAGACTCGGGGGTTGTTATCATTCTCTAGGGGAATAGGTTGGGATGGTTTGATCACGGTCTAACAAAATTCTAGGGGTTGAGAGAAGATTATTTTTGTATTTTTATATTTTATAGAAAGCAGGTAAATCTATGGTTTGAGAGGTTGGTTTGGTTTTAGATATTAAACTAAATAATAAACTACACTAATGGTAATAACAATATAATAAAAATATTGTATTCATTTAATCATGTATTACTCCCTAGATTGCTTCTCCTAGTGTTGTTTGCTTGTCACACTGTGTGATGATCTATTATACTATTTCCTGAAGTCATGAGACATATTTACACGAACCTCTGCCATCTACTTAATATTTTCGTTGAGGCAATGCACAATGTAAGGTAGTATGAAAGACTATTACAAGGCCCCAAAGAGTATATTAAATGCATTGAAATATATAAGAGTGATTCAACAAATAGGGGGAAAGGTAGTATGAATACTATTACCCGATGGTATCCTTTCTACACAATCATGTTTCCCTAGATATATCAACAACGATACAGACAAAAGCTGGTTTTCTAAATCCTAACATGCATATTCATCACAAGAAGCAACACCACTAAGATCTACATTCTAGGTTTCATACAATCATAAATGAACACAATAAGGAGTTTAGCCAAGCATGTTAAAGATAAAGCAAGAACAATAAATAATCAAACAACAAGACATATTGAATGATTAAGATAATCTTACTTGATTAAAACATGAATTGAAGGAGTTACAATAGGGTTTTGAAGCCCTAAAATCATCCTAATAAGCTGCCAAACGAACTAGGGTTCGTCTCCCTTTTTACTCTAAAGTTACACACTTAAAACCCTAATTTCGGGTTTGTATATATAGATAAATCGCTGTGACGGCGTCGCGTTTTAATCGTGACGCCGTCATGAAAGAGAATATTCTAGATCTTGGGCTGGGTCGTGCGAGCTGACGCCGTCGTGAGATGTTGTGACACCGTCGTGGGATGAATCGTGACGGCGTCACGTGTATCTTGTGACGCCGTCTCCAGCCGCTGAGAACATAATCTTGAGAGATGTTGGTGTAGGTCCGTAGTCTTGTCCGTTTCTTCTCCAAATGAGCCCAAGTCACGTGTATTTCCTCCAAATGCTAAATACCTGAAAAGGAACGATTAAGTACCTATTTTGGGCATAAATGCACGATTTGGAGTTAAATGACTCTGAAAAAGTGTATAAATGACACCTTATCATATTCCTCGTACATTGGACCGAACTGATTATCCAAATCTTCTTTTGTCGGTATGGGGGTATCTTTTGCTGATGAATCATTATCTTGAAAGCGGTTAGTTCCGGGTTCTAAGCAGTTATGTTTAAAAGCCATACCCGTAAGTTCATCAAACTTGACATGGATGGTTTCCATGATATTTCTGGTTCTGCGATTATAGATCTAAAACCCTCTGGATGACTCCAAATAGCCGATAAAGATTCCAATGTATGCTTTAGGTTTTATTTTTCCAAGGTATTCTCGATCATTGGTTGGATAACAAAGTGATCTAAACACATGAAAATACTCCACGTTTGGTTTTCTTCCTCGAAGAAGTTCATACGAAGTCTTGTTATACCTTTTGTGAATCAATGAACGGTTTTGAGTGAAGCAAGCGGCGGAGATAGCTTCGGCCCAAAGGAATTCTGGTGACTTGGAAAAAGATAATCATTGTCCGAGCAGGCTCCATAAGAGTATCGATTTCGTCTTGCGACCACACCGTTTGTTGAGGAGTTCTTGCAATTGAGATTGTTGTATAATGCATAATCTTTTATATGATCCTGAAGAATTTTCATTTTTGAACTAAGTACCATGTCAGTTCAATACTTTCTGAATTTTTACGTTGAAATTTCAATGAACGTTGAGCAATGAACTTCTTGAACATTTCAGCGAGCTTCATCTTTTGTTTCGAAAGAAATATACCCACAAATAGCAAGAATAATCCATCAAACGATCACACAAAATATACTTTTTACATTGATACTTTCACCCTCATTGCCCGCAAGATCCCCAATGGATTCAATTTTTATCTACAAATGAGTGGGCTTGGAACCAATTTTAGTGGATGAGTAGCTTTCTTGCTCTTTCCCCGCTCATATGCAGAACATAGATGATCTTTGTCATACTTAAACTTCGGAAGTCCATCAACCAAGTCTTGTTTGGTGAGGTCATTAATAGTACCAAAGTTTAGGTGCGAGAGCCTTAAGTGCCATAACCATGATTTTGTTGAAGTAGCTTTGGACATCAAGCAAACGAGAGAAGAAGCTTCCACATCTGAAATGGAGATAGTATATAAATTTGATTTATGAGCACTTGTTAAAAGATCATATATTTCCAGATTTCGGACATAGCATGTCTTTGATCAAAAACAACTTCCAAATCACCATCGCAGAATTTCCCTACACTGAAGAGGTTGTGTCCAAGACCTCAACATAATATTATTACTAAAACAAGAAAAGACCGATATTTTTATCCTATATACATGGTTTGATCATACCCAATTTGTATACCCATTTAACAATTATACATTTTGGAAACATGTGAAAAATAGTAAGTTTTCCATTTCAAATTCGCCATTACGCCTAGAGATTGCTGCAAAGTAATCATTTCCAAAGCGGACTGTGCCCATGAATTTTTCAACGAGATTTTTCAGTAATTTAAGATTGCTAGTCATGTGCTTTAAACAACCACTATCAACAATCCATAGAACTATTTAGATCACCTACATTACATGAAGAAAACACAGATGGAGGAGTGGACGGTTTGACTACCCATTTTCTAATGAGAACCGATGAGTTAGAGTAAGATAAAACATGGTCTCTTCTTTTAACATCATTCGGTTTTGCATTAGCAGTTAATCTCTTAGGGGACCAACCAACATTTGGTTGTGTTTCATACCATTTTTGCCACTTCCTACTGGTTTTTATCTTTGTCCTCATGTATTTGCTAAGTGAGAGTTTTTGCGCAAATAGTGAAGGTGATCTAAAAGCAGTTGAGTCCTTATTTTTTGCACTTAAGGGATTAAATACAACAAACCTATTTTTTGCAACTATAGGAGTAGTATCTAAAGACTTAGGTTTCGCAGTTGTAAGAGTAGTGAATAAGACTCTTCGTACTTTGGAATGTACATTAAACTTATATTTTGCAAGACATTTAAAATGAGACGGGGTAAGCACATTTTTATCACAAGAAACACACAATACATCCTTTGCCTTAAGAGCGTTTTTAACATTAACATTTGTTACAATCTTTTTGTTTTGAACAACATTCTTTTTAGACGCAACATATGTCTTTTTATTTGTCCTAACATGAACTTCTACATCTTTAGAATGATTCTTAGTGTTTAACAAGACACTATTCTTGGACGATGAGCCTCTTACTCAGATTGTCGCTGTCTTACACTAGGTAGCAGTTCTTACCATCCTATGTAAGTTTAAAACTCTCTTGATTTTCTTGTTTATTTATGGTGTTAACCTTGTACATCCCCGGTGCTATGACATTGGTGTTTGTATCAACATGCTTCTTTTTGGTATTTAAAGTCTGTAAAGTGACTGTTTTGGCAAAACATGTTTCTCTTCAGTTTTCAGAACAAACTTTTTCTTTTGAATAACTTTGTTAATATGCGTAGTAACACAAAGAAGTTTGCCGAAAACTGAAGGTTTTGTCAAACTTAGTATTTACAGACTTACCTTTTTCTGCATTTTTAACTTGGCTTTTAGCTCAGAGATTGTTATCAAAAGATCTTGATTCTTTGCCCGTACATCCCCATATGCGTATGTCTTTTGATTAACATTCTCAATCAATTCATTAATCTCTCCTTGAGTCTGAATACGTGGTCATTTTTTGATGAACATCGAAAAAGCTTTTAGTGATGGCTAATTTGATATTTTTCACGTTCTCTAACCAAAGATTTTACTTGAAATGCCAAAGACACGTTTTAATTCTCAATCTTCTCCATTTTTGATATCCAAGAGGTTTCACAAAGATTTTGCAAAGACGATTCACAATTGTTTTTCCTTTTTTAATGTTGCATTTGTAGTTCATAAGCAATGCAATGTTTTTTACATCTCTGAAAATCATTTTCAAGAATTTTTATTCGTTTGAGGAAATTCCCTTGGACATCAATGGAATCCCTCTTTACTTTCTCAATTTAATCAAGCAAATTATCATTCACAAAATCATTACATATCAACACACATTTTTTAACATCATGCTTGAGTGTTGCTTCCGAGAGTTGATCATTTAAAATCTCATTTTCCATGTTGCATCAAGATAACTTTTAATTGATTCAAAAACATCCATCATTATTTTTACTTCTTCTGGAAACTATTTTAGAATAATTTTGAAAAATGATGCAAGTCATTAAGAATCAGTTTCACCTCTTTGCAACAAAAGTCATTTAAAAGTATGTCCTCTCGACTAGTATAGAAATTACTTTTTGGAGTACAGTTTATTTCCAAAAGAGTGAACAACTCTTCAAATTCAGTTTCCATCTTGTGAAAATATTTCATCAGTTTACTTGAATTTGGCATTGTTGCAGGAGGTGAACTCGATGTAATTCATTTCGAAAAAGTTCAAAGTCGTAGAAACAGTTGAAAAATGATTTTTGTTCCAGGCAATATTTCTACAGTGGAACAAAAGTTTCCGTAAAGACGTATTAAATTCTTATAATGCAATTGAACGATAGGTTTTGTTTTTTTCTCAATAGCATTGATCATTCATTTTATTTTCCTATTTGATTATGACTCTTAAATGGTTGTCTTGTTCTTCTAACTTGTTTTTGTAGCAAAGATACCATAGCTCGATTCCTTGGTGCCCTCGAACGAGGGGGAATACACATCAAAGGGGAGCATTTATTTCGTCGTTTTTACTAATACTAATCGGTGGAGCCTTTTTGATTCTACAAAAAGGGGGAGAAATAGAAATAAAACTCATTAAAAACTTGTTTAAAATTAATTTTACATTTAATGAGTTTAGATTTTGTAATCATCAAAAAGAGGGGAGATTGTTGATAGAAATAATGCCTAAAAACATTGTTAATATTTTTTGATCTCTCTACGTTTTGATAATCATAAAATGTAAAAACAATTAATGAAAAATTAATTGTAAACAAGTAATTAGTAGTAAATTTCCATTTCAAAAATTTAATCACTTAAAGGTATGAATAAATAAATGCTTAATGTAGTTTATGATCAAAGGATTTTTTATTTAAACTCACACTTTTTGTAAAAATGACACAAACTTTTTTATATTTTTTACAAAATATTTTTAGATTTAAAAGAAATGTTTTATTCAAATAAATACTTTGAATTCAAATTTTCTACATAAAAACGGCTAGAAATGTTCCAGAAAACACCTCCCCTAGAAAAGACAAAAAAGGGAGCGTCAGGCATGGGCGGCCCCCTTAATTATAACGGGCGGCCCCCATAATTTTAAGGGGACCGGAACCCTAATTAAGGGGATCGGCCACGTGTTTTTTTTGTCACAACTTGCTTATAAATACTAGACTATTCCACACTGATTTTCTCACCTTTTGCAGACACTTTCTTTCTGTTCTAAATCAGTTTATACTTTCCTTTCTTTCCTTTGATCATTAAATCATAAAGCCTTGTTTCCAAGTGATCCAAGCTTTGATCCTCAAGTGCAAGAGAAGAATACTTCCTATCATCAAGTGAAGAAGTATTATAGCTTAGTGTGTGTCCTTGCAACCTTGTTGCAATTGTATCATATCTTGTAAATCATTTGTGTATATTGTGAAGGTGTGTATCGTAGTTGTGTATACTAAGTAGATTGTAGTGATCATTGTAAGTATAGTTAGATCGGGTGATCTTAGTAAGTTGTGATAGATTGGTGTGATCATAGTAGTGTCTTGGTGAAGTGAAGTTGTGAAGCAAAGTGAAGTTGTGAAGAAGAGAGAAGTTGTGTAGTGAAGCCAAGTTGTGAATTGTCGTGAAGTGGTGTGTTGTGTTGTGATAGATTGGTTCTAGCTAGGATTAGAACTCGACATTTAGCTTAGTGTCGGAAATTGGTGTAAGCTAAGTTGTGTACGGTTTTCTCCGCCTAAAGGGAGCTTGTTGACGTAGTGAAGAAAACTCTCGAGTTTGGTGCTCGGGGAGTGGAGTAGGGCGAAGAGGTGCTTCGTTACCGAACCACTATAAATCCTCGTGTTGTGGTTTGATCTTTCCATCTCTTATCTCTTATCTTGCACATTTATTTACATCTTATCATTACTTACTTGATTAGTTAAATTGTCTATATTGTGCATATTGTGAATTCACATAAAGTCGAATCTAAGTTTTTATAAACAAACATAACATTAATTTAAAAAGCGGTAAACTATTCAACCCCCCTTCTAGTTTTCCACAATTGGTATCAGGAGCCACGTCAAACAAGAATTTTAAAATAAACTGTATTTTAAAACTTGAATCGATCTATGGAATCGGAAAAATATTTAGAAGGGCAATCTATGCAAAGACCACCACTATTTGAAAGTGATGGATTTATTTATTGGAAAAATAGATTCGAAACTTATGTGAAATCAAAAGATCTAGATCTTTGGCATGTCATTACCTTTGGTGATTTTCCTCCTATTCAAAATAATCCTGAAACTAAAAAGGATGAAACTGTACCATTTGATAAACAAAACGATGATCTTAATAAGAAACTTGCAAAAAATAATGAAGCTAAAATGGTAATATATAATGCTTTACCATGTAAAGAATATGAAAGAATTTTTATGTGTAAAACCGTAAAAGAAATTTGAGATACTTTATTAATCACTCACCAAGGTAATAGTCAAGTCAAAGATAATAAAATAGATCTTCTTGCTCAACAATATGAACAATTTACGATTCTGGAAGAGGAATCGATAGATAATGCTTTTGCCAGATTTAACACTGTTATTACTAGTCTAAAAGAACTTGACGAAGGTTTTTCTAGCAAGAATTATGTTAGTAAATTTTCTAGGGCACTTCATCTAAAATGGCGTGCAAAGGTTACGGCTATTGAAGAACCAAAAGATTTAGCATCTCTATCACTTGATGAACTTATTGAAAACTTGAAAGTTTATGAAGTAATAATTAAAATGATTCCGAAATGGTTAAAAGTTAAAAGAGAACAAAATAAATCTCTTGCTTTGAAGGCCAAAAAGGAATCATGTGATGAAGATAGCTCGAATTACGATAGTGAAGATGAAGAATACGCCATGGCCGTAAAAGAATTCAAGAAATTTTTCAAAAGACGAGGAAGATTTGCAAGACAACCACGAGACGAAAGAAAATCATTTCAAAGAAGTAGAAGTGACAAAGATAGTAAAAGTGAAAGAAAATGTTTTAGATGTGGAGATCCAAATCATTTCATCGGGTTACAAAAAACCCTAAAATTCTCTCTCAATGTGGGTGAAAAACGGCTACCTCCTTTATGATTTTTCTTGATCGATTTTTCCTATCTTTATTTGATTCTTATGCCTTACAAAGTCTTGTTTATTGATGTTAATCTCTGATTATATTGCTTTAGCAATTCACTGTTTGGTGGCGGTTTCTTTTAATTTAGGTTATCAATTTTATTTCTAGTGTTTGGCCGTTTTTTATACAATCTCTAAACCTAGCCTGATTCTTCCTGATCTATATACTATTCTTTATTGGCTGCGTTTTTGGTAATGATTTTTATCATTGTTAGTACCCTACCCATTCTTGTTTAGTCTTTAGAGTTGTAGCGACGATGATTTTTGGATTGTTAATCTTCTATCATGGCTATTCATGAATGAGTTTTGAGTGCTACAACGCTTTGATTATTCCATTACGTAATCATGCTGCTAGTATATTTATTTAGATCTTGTTGTTTAGGGTTTGTTTTTTCATTGTTAATATTGGAAGCTGATTAGGGTTTCTTTTATCGCTGAAAAACCCTAAGGATTTAGGGTTTTCTTTCTACTTTTTGCTACTGTTGTTGGGTTATATTGTTCGTGTGTTTTTTAAGAGATGGATAATATGCTGAAGAAGGATGCAGGTGTTATAAATGGAGGTAAACCTTTGAAATCAATATTGAAGAAGACTTCGTATTCACCTCTAGGTTGTACCGTGAATGTTGGGTCTGTACCTAATGTTAGTTCTAGTACAACACGCGATGCAAGCTGGTCAAATAAGGAAGATAAGGCGCAAGCTTGAAGTGGTTCTACTGATAATGTCGAGGGTTGTCATGGAGGGAATGAGACTGCTAAGTCGTCACCTAATGCTACGCAACCTGAGAAAGGAAGTAAGAAGGGAAGCTTTAGAATTCTTGTGAGTGAGGAGAGGGTTGAGAATCATGATACAGTCCTTCCTAAAGCTGCTATTGATAAAGTTAAAAACAGATATGAGAATTCTCTAGTTGGTTTCTTCGTTGGCAAAAGCGTTGCGTTCCTTATTGTTCAAAACTATGTTAAGAACACATGGGACCATTTTGGCTTGGAAAAATTAATGAAGTCGGATGATGGTGTATTTCTATTTAAGTTTGGCTCAAAATCTGGTTTGGAACAAGTTCTCGAGCGTGGTCCATGGATGATTCATGTCACACCCTGCCAAGGCGGAAACACGAGGCGTAACATCATGGATATCATCACAACACAATGGTGTTAACAATAGAGAAACACTAAATGCATAACTA
>BQNB010196393.1:0-11291 GCA_026074375.1 Tanacetum coccineum | reverse complement strand
TAGAAATCTCACTTAAAAAGTAAAATCATCTTTAATCGTTTATTGAAAGTTTATTTTTATTTATTAACAACACTACTTATATATCCGTGTGTTAGGTCTTAAATAAGTTAGATTTGATGATGATGTTGCCATTTACTGCAATCAGCGTTTGTTAAAGGTCGGGTCTTTTCTAAAGTGTGCAGAATCTGAACTGGATCTTGTTTATTTGGTCTTCATCTGATGTATTAAATTTTAAAACGAAGATAAAGTAATGCTCATGATATTAACATATTTTATATAATAAAACTCTACCCTTTATAAGATGAACATGATGAACAATATCAAATGGAGCAAGATAATGACATTAGGTGAGTGACATTATATCATTATTACTAATATCTAAAGTCTCAACCTGACATGTATGAATTACCTTCGGTGTAGTTCAATCCTTCGAGACAACTATTTCATGGTTTACATGTGAGGTTGTGGACGTCCAGAATGATGAGTTTGATGGCATTGAAGAAGAAAAACGATGATGAGGATGATGGAAACTAGGAGGGTTACGAAGACAAAGAAGAAATCACATGAACTATTTATGTAGGTTATTTTAATATACCGTCACCTTCACCGTATGTTTTGACCATTCATAATCTCTTAAAACCAAAAATTAGTGTTCAAGTACACTAGCTAGAATCGAAATGTGTTGGTTGAAGAAACATGCATAAAATTAAGGAAACCGGTTATCAAAGAGATACGAGCAATAACTAGACAAAAGTTATATTTATGTACATTATTTCAATATACCATAAGCCATGTTTGCTGAACTATAAACAAAAGAATGAATGAATGATGATTGCTTTCATAAAAAATATGCATACTATTTATAGAAAGTATAACACCCTATGTTTTAGGGTCATTTACGACGTCTATTATTTCACTATTTATCGTTAGTATTGTACGCGTTTGCTTTTAAAATTGAAATCGTTAAGTTAAATCGCTTAAGCTAAAAATTATCGTTCAATGTAAATGGGCATCAAACAATTAAATGTTTACATCAAGCAAGTGTTAGATAAATATTTATAGGATAATTATTAACTTTGCATATTTTATTTTTATTGGTTACGTAAAGTGTTTACGTTTCGTGATAAAATACGTTTAGGCATACCCGAAACCACCAAAACATATCTACGCTTTAACAAATACCCAATATTATATCCAATACCTAAAGTTTTATAAAAATTCACCCATGTTAACATTGTTAGTCATATTGTACATAAAATAAATGAAATAGAACATACACTTTACTAGTTATATCTTTATACATTTAAAACTACAACTTATACTTCAAGATAATGCAAGATATTTTGTAAATAATCAAAAATCACCAACTAGCACCCTCCCCCCCTAAAATTCAGATGGAAACATTGTCCCAAGGGGACAATGAGCACACATAATACCAACTTGATCTTGTACAACAAAGACTCATTTAAACCTTAAGGACTTTTAGCTATCTTGACCATAAGACTTCCTCATTTCACTCTTCATGTCTTAAGACTTTCCTATGGCCATTTTGACTAGTCTTCATAGTATATAAGGCATGTACTAGTAGAAGAACACACACACAACTCATTTCTTAAGGTGAAAACACACTCATTCTCTCTTACTTTTGCTCCAACCACTGCTCAACACAAAACCTTAAAAATCCATACCAAATTTATTTACCAGAATTTCAGTATTCTACATCATATCTAAATATCCGAAGGTGTTAGAATTTGGTTGAGGGTTTACATAGTTAAGCAGAAGGTTCAATTATTAGGGTTTTCCTTAATTGTAAGGGTTTCTTTTGTATTGAAGCTTGGGTAATAGCTAAACAAGAGGTTTAGATATTATATTGTTCAACATCCTACATCATATTAAGGTACCTAAAAACCTTAATCTCTTACATTTGTGATTATTATGCATATATGTATTTGTATAGTTTATCACCATCTAAGGAACTAATTACTTTAAATGCGATTTTACTTGTGATCATGTTTGGTAACTTTGTCATGTGATATAATGGATGTTTATGATCATGTTAAATAGCAAGTATATACACTATAGAGTGTTTGTTAAATATATAAAGTACATATAAGTATATGGTAATGGAAGATTCACTTATGAATGATTATGACAAAATGAGCATTGTAACTTATGGATCTTGTGATTCTTAGGACATATTGTGGACTTGTACACTAGAGGACTATAAAAATATACAAGGTATGTGTATTGATCACATAAGGACTTGTAACAAAGTATTGCTATATCAGAAAGCTACAAAAACAAGTCTAAACACACTTTTACAAATATATCATAAAGTGTTGTTTTAAAATTTGAATATAAGTAATTATTTTATATTTTTATAAAATACTACATGTCATGAGGATTCCGAATATGTAAGAAACTTGAAAATCTGATTTATAACGAAGGAGATACGTAATTTACAAGTTATACGATAATAAACGCGTTTATAAAAGAAATTTTATAAAAAACATTTACTTTTAACTTCTGATATATACAAATGGATATTTTTCTCAGATAGTACATATTTTTAGGATTCCAAAACATTAAGAATCGTAATTTTTCGATCAATAACGAAGGAGTTATGAATTTCGCATTGTTTAAATAGTAAATAACTTTTTAATAAAATAATTTTTATAAAAGTTACTGTTCAAATCATGTATTTTTATTTTGTAAAACATCTTAATTAGATAGAACATTATTACGAAAACGTACTCGAAAGAATCACTAAAAATACGTAAACAACGAATAAGATACGACATTTACGAGTTTACGACGATTAATTTTATAAAAATAATTTTATAAAAGTGTATGAACAGTAAAAAGTACTGTTCACCAGTAGGTTGAAAATATGAAAATGTAATATTTTGATAACTCGTCTTAATACGAAAGCGTGGACATAAGAAACGGACTTAAAACAAGAAAGTTACGCCGTTTTCACTAAAAAGATATTTATAAACGTTTTCACTTTATAAATATGATTTCACTAATACGATTAGATGGTGATGTAGCTATATAGAATTATATATGGTATTAGTTAATCAAAGTGCTTAGTATTTATACGACCTATATTTATTTACTTAAGGTGAGTTCATAGCCCCACGTTCTACATTTACAATGATTTACATGTTTTGGGGTGAGAAACATATGCATGTTTTACAATTGGACGCAAGTGGACATTTTACATTACGATTACGTGTTTGCCTAAGTAGCGATAACCCTCCGAGCCTATTATCATGAACTGTCAATTACTTGTTGTGAGCGCGAATGTTATAAATAGATCTATTTGGGATTGACATCCCCGTTCGGGTGAGTCATGTTCACTGTGCCGGTTTACAGGACAACGGACGTATACCATGTCGGACATAGGATGTTGCAGGTTAGAACATCATCACGGGCAATGTTGGCAATTTATATTGCAATTCATACATGTCGAGCTTCAGTGTCATGATCTTAGGGAAACGTAATCACATTTTATGATGTTTACATCTGTTGCATTATCATGGGGGAAATTTTGCGGTCCTACATTATACATTTTACAAACCTATGAATTCACCAACATTATTGTTGACATTTTAAGCAATATTTTTCAGGAGGTGAATAAGGCACAAGGTGAAAGGGATACATTGGTGGTTATATTTTGGATGTCACATGCATTAAAGATTTGGTTGCATTACATTTTGTATAATTGTTATGGGCTAGAATCTTTGTATTTTGAAATGAACAAGTGAAGCTTCGGGCTTTTGTAACAAACAATTTTCTAAATCCAATGTATCAGTTTTAAATGACTTTTAAATGGTCGTTCTTATATATATCTTGTGCTATTGATCTATGATGTACCACCCCCAGACCCATATTCTGCTGCGACCTAATTTGGGGGTGTTAGAGATTGATATCAAGAGCCAATGTGATAGAGAACCAGGTCAAATGTTTTTGATGTACTATAACCATTTTCAAACATTGCATTCATACAAAAGGGATTTTTACGGGACATACATACATTTGTTGCATTAGTTGGTTAGACTAGATGCATTCATGATTGATATACGTGTTTATAATATAGTACATATATTACAATAAGAGTCTTATATTAATAATTATATAAGCTACTTTTGATTTTAAAATATTGTCATGTCGGATTTGGAGGATTCCACAGTCACCTACACGGTGGTATCCAGTCCATTTGAGGGTTTATTAGACATAGGATCTTCGGGAGTCGACGGACTACCCATGATGCTAGAGGATCTGTATGCATACGTGGAGGCCGCTTTTTAGGCTCCGCCATCACAGGATTATGTGCCTGGCCCGGAGGAGCCAGAGCAGGCACCACCTCTACCATAGTTTGTTCCTGAGCCTATATACCCGGAGTTTATGCCATCGAAGGATGATGTACTCCTAGATGAGGAGCAGCCACTGCCTGCTACTGTCTCACCCACTGCTGACTTACCAGGATATATTGCAGACTCTGATCTAGAGGAGGATGAGGAGGATCCTGTGGAGGACCCCACTGATTATCCTGCCGATGGAGGAGACGATGACGATGATGGTGATGAGTCATTCGATGATGAGGATGATGATGATGATGATGTTGAGGAGGACAAGGATGAGTAGGAGGAGCACCTAGCTCCAACCGACTCTATCCCACCACCTATACATTGTGTTACTGCTAGGATGTCTATCCGAGAGCAGCCACCTACCCTATTTTGGTCTGAGGCAAAGATTGCTAGACTTCTTGCCATACCACCACCTCCACCATCACCACTCTCCCCATAGTTATCACTACTACCTTAGATTCCTTCATCACCACTACGAGTATCATCACCAGTACCTGTATCACCTCCACCACTACCTGCTAGCCCTACTTATCCTTTGGGATATAGAGCCGATATGATCCGGCTGAGAGCCGAGACACCATCTACTCCCGATCCACTACCATCGAGTACACCACCATCAGGGACACCATCACCACTCCTACCTATACCTTTACCTACTCCATCACCACCTTTGCTTTTACCCTCTACTGACTATAGAGCAGGTGTTTCCAAGGTTACATTACCACCTTGGAAGAGATTATTTATTGCTCTAGGTCTGAGATATGAGGTCGGTGAGAGTTCATCTATACCCACTGCTAGACCTACTTGAGGTTTTAAGACGGATTATGGTTTTGTTGCCACTTTAGATGATTAGATCAGACGTGAACGTGAGAGATGATGTTGGTTATAGGATTACAGACACTTGGGATGAGATGCTTGTGGGCATGCCAGGGGTACCAGCGACTGATGAGACAAAGTTGGGTCGGATGATGCACAGGATGATAGGTTATTGATGAGCGGTCGGCTCAACATGCTACATAGAGATAGATGTGCTCTTGCTCGCACTGCCTTACTCATGGAGAGAGAGGCTAGACTTTCCCGTGAGGCCTAGGAAGGGCCGATGGATGCTAGTGACACTAACCCTTCTGAGGTGAGAGCACTGAGGACTATTGTATTGGCACATCAGACAGATATTATAGCCTTACGAGTAGTAGACCGCGCTCGACAGGCACATCTTGTGGAGATACTAAGACTGATGAGTACACTGCAGACACAGGTGAAAGCACTGCAGGGACAGTAAGGACCCGCTAGCGGTCCAACACAGCCCGATGTATCGGAGGAGGCTGGTAGTTATTCTTAGATTGTACCATGTGTTTAGCTATTATGTATATAGCCTACTAAGTATTACGGGTAACTCCTACCTAGTAAGGCTTTAGGTTGTTATTTTCATTTTGTAACCTAATCGTAGTGATCATTTTGTATCTGAATCGGTCATGTATGTTTCCAGATTATATATGGAAGGGATGTATTATGTCATGTCTGTAATCGATTTTATTTATGAATGAATGTCGATTTTTTCTAGTAACACCATTGTTAATTTCAATTCAGTTGTATATTTCACTGTGTGATGTGTTCTTACTTTACTTATTATGCATATGTCATGTCATGGTTATGATTTTATGAAATCTAACTGGTATTATATTTTCTGGTAATTTGAAGAAAATGGCACCAAAAAGAGCCATAAGGTCAACACCAGCCACAACAACCACCACCACATCTGTCACTAATGCTCAACTTAAGGCATTGATCAATCAAGGTGTTGTTGATGCATTATCAGCGCATGACGCTGACAGAAGCATGAATGGTGATGACAGCCATAATTCATGCACGGGTGTAAGGAGGCAAGCTCCTCCTGCTCGTGAATGCACTTACCCAGACTTTATGAAATGCAAACCTCTATACTTTAACGCTCAGTTCTCGAGTTTCATTTTCAGAAGAAAAGAAAGGAAAGGAAGGGGAACAAAAACATATTTGTGTTCTTGAGTTTTATTTTAATAAGAAAGGAAAAGAAAGGGAAGGAAAAGGAAGGAAAATTTGAAGGTTTTTTGTTCTAAATCTTTCCACCTATTTGGGCGGATTTGGAAGATAACGTGCTTTATATTGACATATTTACCCTCATTCTCTTCCACCAAGAGGTCTTCAACCATTTTGTGAATCTTTCATTTTTCAACAACAAGAAACTAATTAAAAAGTCCTACTGCCAAATTGACGCATTGTTTTTTTTTATTTAGCAATTATTAGGGATAGTGATTTCTTTGGGCATTTCATGGAGTTTGCACTGGGCCATTTATATTCACGACATGGACCAACAGATTTTGTTGCGCCTTTTTACTTGGTAGTTTTGATTAAATAATATTTTAAATAAAAAAGTATATTAACCACAAATGGTTATTAAAAATATAGTTTAGTAGCAGATATTTGTTTTATAAGGAATAAAAAGTAAATTTTTATGATCTTTTCTTTCTTTATTTCCATACTAATTTCAAACTCTGAGGAAGAAAAGGTGCATAGTAAATTTTTTTCAGTATTCTTTTCTTTTCTTTCTTTTCCTTTGTTTTGGCACTCCTTTAATAACTCAGACAGAAGCGTAAGGGTACTGAAGGATGTGGGTCGATGTTGATTAGTGGTTTGAAGGAATGGAAACGGTTCGTTACGTATAAGCATAATGCTTTGTGAAATCAAATCAAGTTTTCGACTTGTACACTTCTTGGAACGTGCTTCTATCGTGCTGGAACTCCTCGTTAAGACTGTTGGTCACGATGTGCTTATGAAATGACTTGGATAACCTGAAAAAAGAGATGACTGACAAAGTACTGCCTGATGGGCGAAATTACGATGCTGGAGGTGAATATGTGGAATTTGAAGGTTAAGGTTTTGATGAGGTTAGGGCTATAAACCAACGAATTCAGGAACTTGGCATTGATGTGTTGCTAGGGATGTTTTCCAGAGAGTCAGACAAGATGAGAAATAGTCGACGGGTGGTTTGCCCGATATGATTCATGGGAGTGTAATGGAATCTAAGCCAAAAACCATGCAGGATGCAATTGAATTTTCAACTGAGCTGATGGACAAGAAAATCCGTACTTTTGCTAAATGACAGAGTGAAAACAAAAGAAAGCAAGATGATAACCAACAACAACAACTAACAAGAGGCAGAACATTGGTAGAGCTTATGTTGCAGGGTCTGGTGAGAAGAAACCTTACAGAGGATCTAAACCTCTGTGCTCAAAATGTAACTATCACCATGACGTTCAATGTGCTCCAAAATGCCACAAGTGTAACAGAGTTAGCCATCTGGCCTGTGACTGTAGGAGTACTATAAATGCCAATACTGCTAACAACTAAAGGGGCACTAGGGTAGGTCAAAAACCTACTTGCTATGAATGTGGAGCCTAGGGACATTTCAAGAGGGATTGTCCAAAGCTAAAAAACAACAACCAAGGCGGAAATGACAATGCTCTAGGGAAAGTGTACGCGGTAGGCCGTGCAAGGACAAACCCAGACTCAAACGTTGTTACGGGTACGTTCCTTCTAAACAACCATTATGCTTCTATCTTATTTGATACTGGTGCCGATAGAAGCTTTGTGTCTACTGAATTTAGTTCCAAAATTGATATCACACCAACTACCTTAGATCATTATTATGATGTTGAACTAGCTGACGGGAGAATAATTGGGTTAAACACTATCATTCGGGGTTGAATATTAAATTTCTTAAATTACCCATTCAACATACACTTAATGCCCGTAGTAGAATTGGTAGTCTTGACGTCAGATCGGTTTGGATGGTTAGCAATAGTACCAAGCATGTCATCGTTTGTGCCGAGATGAGAACATCATTGTATTCCCTGGGGAAATGAAACGTTGATTTTTTGCGGAGACAGAAGCGACCGGGGAAACGAGACTCATTTGAACATCATCTCGTGCACTAAAACACAGAAGTACATACTAAAAGGATGTCCTGTCTTTTTAGCACATGTTACTACAAAGGAGACTGAAGACAAGTCGGAGAAGAAGCGACTTGAGGATGTATCTATTGTTCGAAATTTTCTTGAAGACTTGATGGGTCTCCCTCCGACTCGACAAGTGGAATTCCAAATCGATTGATACTGTGTGCTGCCACCTGTAGCAGGGGACCACTTAGCGATTGGCCCCATCGAATGAAAGAATTGTCAGGACCAACTCCAAGAACTTTCTTACAAGGGCTTCATAAGACCCAGTTCCTCACCTTGGGGAGCTCAGTCTATTTGTCAAAAAAGAAGGATGGGATCGTTTCTAATATGCATCGACTACGAGAAGTGAACAAGCTAACGGTTAAGAATCGTTATCCAGTTCCAAAAGATGATGATTTATTTGTCAACTACAAAGATCCATATGTTTATTACTAAGATAGACTTGCGATTCAGGTTAATCACAGACTTTCGAGTACTGTGAGAAGCTTTTGAAGATGGCATTTAGAACCTCGATATGGTCATCTATGTGTTTACAGTTATGCATTTGGCTTGACGTTTCGCACTAACGGTATTTATGGATTTCTCATGAACCGTGTGTGTACAGCCATGTTTGGATAATTTGTAATATCTTTATCTAATGCTATCTCATCTATCCAAGAAACAAGAAGAACACGAAGAAAGAATCATCTTAAGCATCCTGGACTTGCTTAAGAAGAGGAGTTGTACGCTAAATTCTCTAAATGCGAATTTTGGCTTCCCAAGGTACAATTTCTCGGCTACATGATTGATAGTCAAGGCATTCACGTGGATCCCTCCAAGATTGAATCCATAAAATATTAGGCATCTCCTAAAATGCCAAGGAAGATTCGATAATTTTTAGGACTTGTTGGGTATTACCGAAGATTCATCGAAGGATTTTCAAAGATCGCCAAGCCAATGACCAAGCTTACTCAGAAGAAGGTCAAGTTTGTTTGGGGCGACAAACAAGAAGCAGTGTTTCAACTATTAAAGCAGAAGTTGTGTAGTGAACCAATTTTGGCTTTACCTGAAGGAAGCGAAGATTTTATCGTATACTACGATGCTTCGATCAAAGGTCTGGGTGCTGTGTTAATGCAAAGAGAGAAGGTGATTGCTTATACATCATGCCAATTAAAGATTTATGTTAAGAACTATACGACTCATGATTTAGAACTTGGAGCAGTTGTGTTTGCTTTAAAAAATCTAGGAGTCAATATTGTATGGAACACAATGTGTACGGATGTTCACAAGATCACAAGAGTTTACAAGGAATTCTAGGACCAAAAGGAGCTAAACATGAGACAACGTCGTTGGTTAGAGTTGCTCAACGATTATGATTGTGAAATACGTTACCACCCGGGGAAAGCAAACGTAGTGGCCGATGCCTTAAGCCATAAAGAACGGAATAAGCCATTACGAGTTTGAGCCTTCATCATGACTATTGGTTTGAATCTCCCCAAACAAATCTTGAATGCTCAGACTGAAGCACGGAAACCAGAGAACATCAAGAATGAAGATGTTGGAGGTCTGTTGATTGAAAATTCAAAGGATCCAGAGAAACTTATAACGGAAAAGTTGGAACCCCATGCGGATGGAACTCTATGCTTAAATGGCAAGAGTTGGTTACCATGTTATGGCGACCTGAGGACTGTGATCATGTATGAGTCCCATAAGTCAAAATACTCTATCCATTCGTGTTATGACAAGATGTACCAGGACATGAAGAAGCTATATTGGTGGCCCAATATGAAGGCGTACATCGCCACCTATGTTAGCAAATTTTTGACGCGTGCTAAGGTCAAGGCTGAACACCAAAGCCAATCGGGTTTGTTTGTACAACCTGAGATACCTTAATGGAAGTGGGATAATATCACAACGGATTTTATCATGAAGCTTTCTAAGTCGTCATAAGATTATGACACCATTTCGGTGATTGTTGACCGACTTACTAAATCCGCAAACTTCGTACCTATGAGGGAAACCAATCCCATGGAAAATAGGCAAGAATGTACCTAAAAGAGGTAGTCATGAGGCATAGGATACCTGTCTCAATCATTTGTGATCGTGACCCTTGATTCGCATCAAATTTCTAGAGGTCACTTCAGAAGGCATTGGGTATGAATTTGGATATGAGTACTGCGTATCATCTACAAATTGACAGACAAAGTGAGAGGACTATTCAAACTCTCAAGGATATGCTGTGTGCTTGTGTGATCGACTTTGGAAAGGATTGGGTTAACCATTTTCCATTAGTCGAGTATTCATATAACAATAGTTATCACGCTAACATTAAGGCTGCACCATTTGAAGAACTTTAAGGTTAAAAGTGTCGTTCGCCTGTTTGTTAGGCCGAGGTTGGAGATGTTCAATTACTGGTCCAGAAATAGTTGCAAGAACAAACCACGGATGTGTGTGATTGTGTGATAATCTTTCATTCACGTCAAGCAAAGAATTCAAGCCGCACGTGATCGACAAAAGAGTTATGCTAATTTAAAGCGTAAGCCGATGGAATTTCAAGTTAGAGATAGGGTTATGCTCAAGGTTTCGCCTTGGAAAGGAGTAGTACATTTTAGCAAACGGGGGAATCTAAACCCCAAATATGTTGGACCTTTCAAAGTGTTGGAAAAAGATAGAGCCATTGCTTACAAGCTTGAACTTCCTCGACGTCGTGACATATCCCTCCAGTTCTAGTTGGATCATAGGACTGCTATTTCTAACTATGGATTATCCTTGGCATATCCCTCCAGTTCTAGTTGGATCATAGGACTTATACCTCACCTTAACCACCTTATGACTTCATCGACGTCGTGAGAATAGTTGGTCGTTGGGTATAGAGATCGAACCATAAAAACCATTTTATGAAATTTTGAAATACCCCCTACACATGTGCACCAAGATTCGAAATTAT
>BQNB010196392.1:0-11291 GCA_026074375.1 Tanacetum coccineum | reverse complement strand
AATAATTATAACAAAAAGGATAATGACTACTATTCTAAACCCTCTCATCCCAGTACACACAAACATATGGCTCCAAGAGCAGTCTTAATGAAGACTTGCCTAAAATCTTTTAATACTGAAAGGCCTGTTAATACTGTTAGATCTATTAACACTGGTAGACCTTTTAGTACTGCTAGGTCTTTTAATACTATTAGGCCTTCTTATACTGCTCACCCCAAATCAAAAATTCATTATGCTAGACCAAGGACATATTTTCAAAATCAAGCACAATCAACTGTTCACAGGCCCTTTTATAAGAGAACAGCATTAACAAAAAGGTGTTTTAATCAAAGTTTTAATATTGATAGGCCATTTAGATCAACTGTTAATACTGTCAGGGCAAGGGGGTTTAATGTTGTTAAGCCCTCAGCATGTTGGGTTTAGAGACCCATCAAACCTAATGGTGCATCACTGGTTTTCAACAAATATAATTACATTGATGCACAAGGCAGATCCAAGTCAGTAATGGCTTGGGTCCCCAAATAAAACTAACTCCATAAGTTTTTTGTGCAGAGCAATTCACAACTAAATGATATAGGCTTTGTTGATAGTGGAAGCTCAAGGCACATGACTGGAAACATAGCCCATATTTTAGATTTCAAAGACTTTAATGGAGGTTATGTTACTTTTGGTGGAGGAGCCTATGGAGGAGCCTAAGGAGTTTCTGAGTCTAGTACATCTTCTCAACAAGATCAAGATAATCAAGATTGCATTGTAATGCCAATTTTGAAGGATGCTTCATATTTTGGTGATGTTGCACCAAGATATGTTGTTGATGCTCAAATACAAGATAAAGATGGGTTACATGATGAGAATGATGCTACAGAAAAGTCTCATGATGATAGTAGTCTTAAGGATAATGGTACTGCTGTTAATACTGCCACACCAGAAATTAATACTGGTAGTAGAGAAGTTAGTACTGCTAGTTATTTCTATGTGTCACTGTTAATCCTGTTAGTAACATTTAATACTGCTAAAACAAGAAAAATGGTTAGATTATGTTTTTCTTAGTTTTGAGCTAACTCTTTCAAGATAAATAATGAAGTGTGAAATTGGTTACTCAATGATGTAAAGCAAGCAACAAGAGCCTCTTGTAAGACCAAGGCCTTCATCCTATTACTAACCATTATTTATGCTGCATAAGGATCTTTTGGTCTAACTTTTGTTAGTAGACTAAATCATAAAATAATGCTTAGTTAGTCACTAATGAAATTATAGTAATTTCATGAGTTTCTTTTTAACAACTAGGATGAAAACAAGTGAATTCCCTTCAAAAAAACTTTATCAAGAAGTAAAACCATGATAAGAACGTAATAAAATAATCAATAAAGTGAAAATGGAACAAAGTTTTAAAAATCAAAGTGATGGATGATTTCTTTAGGAAAAAGGTAGTAAAAGAGAATATAGTATACTAAGACTCCTCAACAAAATGGTTGTAGCTTGAAAGGAAGAATAGGACACTCATTGAGGCTGCTAGAACAATGTTAGCTGACTCTAAGTTACCTACCACATTTTGGGCAGAAGCAGTTTCTACTGCTTGCTATGTACAGAATAGGGTCTTAATAGTCAAGCCTCATAACAAGACTCCTTATGAACTCCTTTAGAGTTTTAACCACTATAGATTCATGAAACATTTGGATGTCATGTAATTTCTATTCTCAATACTTAGATAATTTGGGCAAGTTGATGGTAGAGTGATGAAGATTCTTTGTTAGATATTCCTTAAGTAGCAAAGCTTTTAGGGTATACAACAACAGAACCAGAAAAGTTCAAGAAAACTTGCATATTGGGTTCTTAGAGAATAAGCCTATGATAGAAGGAAATGGTCAAAAGTGGCTGTTTGATATTGATTCACTAACCCAATCAATGAATTATGTTCCAGTGGTTGCATGAACTTTTTTTAATGACTCTGCATGTATCCAAAGGAGTTTTGAGTCCTAGTACATCTTCTCAACAAGATCAAGATAATCAAGATTGCATTATAATGCCAATTTGGAAGGATGCCTCATATTTTGGTGATGCTGCACCAAGATTTGTTGCTGATGCTCAAATACAAGATAAAGATGGGTTACAAGATGAGATGAGTCTACAGAAAAGTTTCATGATGAGACAGTCTTAAGATAATGGTACTGCATCAACATTAATACTGCCAGACCAGAAATTAATACTGGTAGTAGAGAAGTTAGTACTGCTGTCCCTGAAGTTAATACTGCTACCCCTGAAGACTTGGTAGGACCTAGTCATGCATCTAAAGACACACAAGTGGAGGACCAAGAAGTTGAATTGGGGAACATTCCACAATCTTATGCAGTACCTACCACTCCTCACACAAGAATTCACAAAGATCACCCAATTGAACATGTGATTGGTGATGTGCAGTCATCTGTTCAAACAAGAAGAATGAAAACTTCTTACTCTGAACAAGGATTTCTTAGTGCTATATATGAAGGGAAGCCCAACCATGCTCGTCATACATGTCCTTTTTCTTGTTTTCCTCTCACGAGGAAGAACCAAAAAGAATTTCTACAGCTCTTGTTATCCGCATGGTAGAAGCAATGCAGGAGGAACTTCTACAGTTCAAACTGCAAAAGGTCTGGATTCTTGTGGATTTACCTAAAGGTCATAGAGCAATTGGTACAAAGTGGGTATACAGAAATAAGAAAGATGAAAGGGGGATTGTCATCAGAAACAAAGCAAGACTTGTTGCTCAAGGACATACTCAAGAAAGGGCCATATACTATGATGAAGTCTTTGCACCTTTTGCTAGAATTGAGGCATCAGAATGTTCCAGCTTATGCTTTCCTACATGGGATTTATGGCTACCAAATGGATGTAAAAAAGTGCTTCCTGTATGGTTAGATTGAAGAGGAGGTATATGTATGGTGCAACCTCCAGTTTTGAAGATTCCTGACCATCTGATAAATCTATAAGGGTAGTGAAAGCATATATGGCCTGCATCAAGCACCAGAGCATGGTATGACACTATTTGGCCAATATTTTTTATGCAATGGATTTTCAAGAGGAAAGATTGACCTAACATTATTCATCAAGAGACAAAGGGACATATCTTGCTTTGTTCAAATATAGTGGATGACATTAATCTTTAGGATATACAAAGAAGAGTTTAATGTGATGAGTTTGAGAAGCTTATGAAAGATAAGTTTCAAATGAGTTCTATGGGAAACTTTACCTTCTTTTTGGGTTTACAGTCCAACAGAAAAAAAAAGGCATTTTTATCATCAAGGATAAATAGTCAATAAGATTTGAGAAAGAAACAACTACACAGATGTGAAGTCTACCTCTACTCCAACAGAATTGAAAAGCCTTTGGTTAAAGATGGAGAGGCCTGTTGATGTTTGATGAACTATTTTTATAGATCTTATGATAGGATCTTTGATGTAACCATACAGCATCCAGGCCATATATCGATGTGTTGCAGACAGTGCATGTGCAGGTTTCAAGTTTCTCCAAGACATCCCATCTCTAGCTGTCAAGAGAAATCTTTAGATACCTTTAAAGGAAAACATCTTTAGGACTTTTGGTATTCTAAGGACTCTCCATTGGAATTAGTTGCTTACACTAACAGTGACTATACTGGAGCTACACAAGATAGGAAGTCCACTACGGAGTTGTCATTTTTGGGAAGATAGTGCGATCAACTTGAAATGCAAAGAAACAAACTGTAGTTGCCACTTCTACAACTAAGGCTGTGTGGCTGCTGCAAGTTGCTGTGGATAGGTTCTCTGGATACAAAACCAACTGCTGGACTATGGGTACAATTTCATGAATATTGTTATTTATATTGACAACAATAGTACTATCTGCATAATAGAAAATCCAGTTCAACATTCTAAAACAAAACATATAGAGATTAGGCATCATTTTATAAGAGACTGCAATGCTAAAAAGTTGATTCAAATGGCTAAGATTGACACTGCACATAATGTAGCAGATCTTCTTACAAAAGGTTTTGATGCTAGTAGATTTCAGTACTTGGTTTCAAGTATTGGAATGCTAAATCCCTAATGCCCATATCTCTTGTTTGTTTTTGTAAAGATTGTTTAATGTTAGTACTGTTAAGTCTTTGTAAATTAATACTGCTAGTTATAATTAGTACTGCTACTTATATTTAAGACTGTTTGACAAAACTGTTACTTATAGTTATACTGCAAGTTAATTATTATTTCCTCATTGTTTAATCCTGTTAGTAACAATTAAATGGTAAACAGAAAGAAAAATGGTTAGATTATGTTATTTCTTGGTTTGTGCTAACTCTTTCAGGATAAATAATGAAGTGTGAAATGGTTACCAATGCAATGCATTATTTGAGGGGAGGAATGTTGTTTGTTCTTCAAGTGTTGGTTTTAACACCACACAAAAAAATGGTCATCAGTTCACCATGTCTTATAGACATCAAGAATTGACTAGTCCAGAGCAAACGGCTACTGGTAAAGACTTCTCAAATCCATTGATAGTTGATAGTTTACTCAAAACTATATGGTTATCAATGCACCATGTTTTTACAATGAAGCATTAGCTAGTCCAAAGCAAACGGTTATTGATAAAGACTACTCAAATCTATTAATGGCTGGTAGGTTGCCAAAAACTTTACTTTGTGTGAATTTGTGAGCCAGAAGAATAGAGAGAATTGGTGAGCTTAAAAACAGTGAGAGAGATGTGTGAAAAAAAACAGACAGAGTGCAAAGTGAGTTAAAAGAATTAAGAGATAAAATGTGAGCTTAAAAACAGAAAGGGAGATTGTGTGAAGCTATTTTTAAATGATACACAAGTTTATAGTTTGTACTGCTTTTGGTGGAGAAGTTAATATTGCTAGGCTTATTTTAGTACTGCTAGACCAAATTTGGTACTGATGGATGACCGATAGACTTTTGAACCCTAACAGAATTTTTCATTAATTAATAGAGCCGTTGAGATATTTCCCGCCAAAGTACCTACAATGTTAGAGGTTTGACTAATTAGACTTTCGTGATCTTATCTATTATTCGCTTGATTTACACACGATAACACAAATTTCTTTAAGTCGGTCAAACCATATCTCTACGTTTTCTCTAAATAATCTCAATTAACTTTCTCCAGCCTTCATACTTATATCCCAAATCATTAATCACCTTTTTACTCATGGCTAGATTGGAATTTTTTGATAAGCACAATATGGCAGCGTTCTTGGAAAAGTCTACAGTGAGTGAGGGATTTCATCAAGTTATTGACTTCCCAAGTCAAAGTCATATCAGTTTAATCTCTCACTAAGAAGCCCATAAATCTATATCTCATTCATCAAACAATTTTGGAGGACTGCTGAAGCTTCTACTGATCTAAATGGGGAGGAACAATCACTGGCATATCATTGATGGTCCAATCCAAGCTATCAACAGAAGCCCTCTTAAGAAGACATCTCAAGTTGGATGATCATGATGGTATCACTTCCATCCCAACTCAGAGATTTTTGAGCAGCTTGCACTCATGGGGTATCAACCAGATTCAGATAAGTTAACTTTTCAGAAGGGTGTTTTCTCACCTCAATGGAGGTTTCTTATACATACTCTACTTCATTGCATTAGCCCTAAGAAGACTGCTTGGGAGCAGTTTAGTAGTAACATAGCTATTGCTCTTATCTCTTATTCAAAAATAGGAAATACAACTTCTCTAGATATTTTGAACATATGGTCACAAACATAGGAAGCCCCCATAAGTTTTAATGTATCCTAGGTTTATTCAAATTTGCCTAGATATGCAGAAGAAACAGCTTAAGTCACATTCCAGCATATATCCTGTACCTTCTCTAAATAACAAGGTTTTTAACAATATGAGGAGGCTTACAAAAGGGTATACAGGGGTAGAAATTGGGTTATTTTCTACTATGCTTACTTCACCTCCACCTGAACCTTCACCTACACCTTCATCTTCTCCATCCAGGATCACATCATCACCTTCACCATCATCTGAACCTTCCACAGACACCATCATTGGAACCACACCTCCCTTGGATCAGATATCAAGTTCCAACACCCAATGAATCACCTCTCCATGCTGTTCACTCACATGGAAGTAATGAGGGTAGCTTTGAACTATTTAATTGATGAATTTAGGTTACCAAACTATCATGAGATGATTGAAGTCTTGGTAGGATGATTTGATGAAGACACAGAAAACTTATTAGTTTTTGGCATTCACTAAGTCCTATCCACAGATTAAGAGTTAAAGACTACATCTAGACTGGGAAAGCAAGAAGAGAGCCAAGGGTTTGTGCTTTCAGAGGATGAAGAAGATGATTCTTCCAAACTGGGGAGGATAGATGAAGACCCTAACACCTACTTTGATCAAGATGATGAAGTGGTTCATGATCAAGATACTGCTGCAGAAAGACAACTAGAAGATAGTACTGCTGGTATTACAGTTAGTACTGCTCCCATAAATGTTAGTACTGCCAGAGAAACTCATAGTACTGCTGGTAGAGTTGTATATGGAAGAAGGAGTAAAGTGGAAAGGAAGGATAAAGGCAAAGCAATCATGACTGAACTAGAACCTGTGAAAAAGTCCAAGAAGTTATTGGAATAAGAGAGACAGGGTCTAGAAGAAGCTATCAGACTGCAAAAAGAAGTTGATGAAGAGGAAAAAGCACAAATTGCAAGAGATGAAGAGATATCAAGACAACTTTTAGCAGTGGATGAAGAAAGAGTTACAACTGAAACTAAGACAACTAAGGATATTGCTTGTAATGATCCTTCAGTTCAAAAGTATTGGGATAAAAAGAATAAACCAAAGTCAGAAGCTCAAGCAAGGAGGAACATGATTGTCTACTTGAAGAATCAAAGTAATTACAAGATGAAAGACTTTGAAGGAATGAGCTATGATGAGATTAGGCCAATTTTTGAAAAGATATGGGATTTCAATCATAACTTTGTTCCTATGGATTTGGAAATTGAAAAGGAAAAGTAGAAGCCTGCTGAGTCTGAAGAGATTGAAGAAGAAAAAATTGAGAAAGATACTTCTAAGAAGACTACAGGAAAGAGGAAGAAATCTCTTCCTAGAACAACAACAAGAAGTTCTACAAAGAAACAAAAGGTGGAACTAGATAATGAGAAGGAAGATCTAAAAGGTTATTTAGACATAGTTATAAGAGAAGAAATTGTTGTAGATGTTGATTTTCTTTCTACAAAGTATCCAATTGTGGATTGGAAGACTTACACTTTGTCAGAAAACTTCATGTATTACAAAATCATCAGAGGAGATGGAAGCTCAAAGAACTACAAGATAAAACGTAGAGAATGTTATAATGATTTTGATTAAACAAGATGTAGTAAGTTATACAGGGTGTCAAAGAAAGGTATAGTTCCTCAAAACTAGAAGGATATGATTTAATGTTGTGGGGAGACTTGCATACACTTTTTGAGCCTGGTGAGGAGAGTGAAATATGGGTAAATCAGAATGAGTATGATCTGATAAGTTGGAGTTTATGTGATTTTTGTGGAGTTTTTCATTCGCTGATGAAAAAGGAATTGCCATACAAATCTTACAAAAGAAAAGAAGTATCCTCTAAGTCCAAGAAATGATATCAAATATGCTGATCAAGAGATTGGAGGTTGCTCAAGAGAGCACACAAGCATATAACTACTAAAGTTCACAATCTCAAGTGAAGAAGTAGAAAAGTGTTTGAAAGAATCCTTAGTAGAAGACTAGAAGATTTAATCCAGAAGAAACTTGAGATTAGAGCTAAATATCACAAGTTTAAGGGGAGGATGTTTGGAATAATCTTCATCAAAGTTAATACTGCCCAAGGGGGGGGTTTTTTTTAAAAAAAAAAAAAAAAAAAAAATAACTAACAGAACAAATGGAGGTTTAGTACTGCCAGTACAAACTTAGTACTGCCAGTGTTAGTTAATACTGCTAAAGAAAAGTTAATATTGCTGATGGTCAAAGCTGCTGACTTAGAGATAAGGATGCAAAGAGATAAATATGGAATGTATATATTTTAGGAAGTTACGTATATATATAATTGTAATTTGATCCTAAAAGTTCGGTAGTTATCTTGTAAAGGACTCCTTGAGTGTATAAAAGGAGATCCTAGGTTAAGGTTTAGAATATACTTAAGAGATAGATATACATCTTTGAGAAAGAAGATATAGCTTCAAGGTTTGTAACCCTAGTACTAAGCAAGAGTACTCGTATTATCATTAATAATATTGAATCATTTTATGTTTTGTTCATTGTTCTTTGTTTAGTACTGTTTCATTGATATATACTTCTAGAGTATTGAAGTGTAGATTCCGCATACACTTTGATATACAAACAAAGTCTCTACCTTTGTTATTTTGGATTCATCTAAGGTAATATACTCTTTACAAGGTAAAGAATCGATCAAGGCTTGGGATCAACAATCATTGTTGCAAATAGAGGTGTGACCTTTCCAGAAAAACCCTTTCCTAGTCTCTTCATGTTAGCAAACACCTTCTTGGTGTGGGAAGGTATAACATAAATTCCTTTATGTCTGGACATTCCCTCAACTTGTTTGTCCAGGAAGACTTGCACAAACCTTGGATACATAAGAAATTTTACCCCACCCTCTACGTTCTTCACCATATTGTCAAAAATGTACTTGGAGAAGTTGAAATTTTTGTTTGTGGCAAGACATATGATAGCAGATGCCATAGTGCTACTAAATTTATTCCAGGATGTAGTCTTAGCACTAAGACATTACATTATGGTATGGATAAGGAATTTTGTTAGCCTCAAAATATTAAGTCGAACAAGGAAACTTGGTCTTTATTTATTAGTCGTTGTAATTGGCTAGAAAGGGAGTCGGGCTCGTGATTTAATCTAATATTGTATACGTTGCGGGCTAAAGCCCAAAACCTGAGCCGGCCCAACAACACTACACCTAGGCGTCACCCTAGGTTAGTAAGAAACTATAAATACCCCTCTCCATCCCATGGAGAGGGTGTTGGTCTCATTTTGTATTTTGTGTACTTTCTCTCTACTTTCTCTCTCTAAAATTCTTTCATTCTTCTATCTCTTTTCTTATGGTTTCTTATCATTGATTCATACCTATTTGTATGGAAGTGAAATGATAGTATAAGGGTACCGACATTTGGTATCAAGAGCCAAGGGGATACCGAGTTGTGTTCGTGTGGTTTAGCATTTTTTTTTTGTTCGAAATTTTTTTTTCATTTAAAAGTGATTTTAATCTTTCTTTCCATTCAAGGTTTTATCTTGTCTAAGGATTATAAGGTATTAAGATTCATTTTTAAATTTGTTAGTTTTGATTTTTGTATTTTTATCATCTCCCGGCAAAATCTTTGTAAAAAAAGGACACCGAGTTTGTTATTAGATAAATAGTACACTGAATTTGATAAACAAGCTTTATCGAATCGGTGTCTTATAATCGGATTCAAATTTGTAAATAGTGCACACATTATTCGTTTAATCAAAAGTGTGTTTTAGATTTTATTTCATCTCGGTAATTCCACATAAGAATAGAATAGTGGCACACATTTTTCGTTTTATCGAAAAGTGCGTTTAGGATTTCATTCAATCTCGAATTTAGCATAAAATTTTAATAGATACACAAATATTTGGGTTAACGAGTTTTGTGTTAGGGGTATTATCGAATTATTGTAAAGGCAAATTGTTAGATAAATTTCCATTTAATACGTTGTCGAATTTGCTACGACGACTTGTCCACGAAATTTGTTTGACAAATTCTACCGAGTTTTGCTTTGTCCGAGAAACCTTCCGAGTTTGCTCTATCCAATATCTTACCGAGTTTGTTACCGAGTTTGTTACCGATTTTGTTACCGAATTTGCTTTACCGATTTTGTTACCGAATTTGTTACCAAATTTGGTACCGGATTTGTTTAATCAAATTTGTAAATCAAACCTGTAACATCAAGACAAAACCACAACACAACTTATCATCTTAAGATCCTACATAATCCTTTCACTTTATAATTTAACAAATCATTCATCATGACAACTCCAATTGTAACTTCCACAACCGACAGTCAAATGCATAACAACATAATGGCAGCTGGTTCAAGGGATCGTCCACTAATGCTTGCAACAGGACGATTTGCACAATGGGCGATCACGGTTCTTATGATACATTGATACAAGGCCAAATGGTGATGCCTTACGGAAGTGCATTCTCAAAGGTCCATACACTCCAATGATTGTCACAACACCAGTTGTTTCCTCGCAACAGAGATTCTCCAGCAGTTCCTAATAAACAACAGTCGTAGACATTATGATGAATATGACTCCTTAAAACAAAGTCATTTTGAATCAGAACAAGAAGCATTCATTGAAATTGACTAGAATTAGAGATGAAATATACTCAACTGTTGATGCAATGTCCAGACAACTCAATAAATGTTGGAAGTCATAGAGGCTACAACAAGGTGAATCACTCAATATTCAAGATGTCAAGACAAACTTATTTTGGGAGTTTGGTCAATTCACCTCTCACGATGGAGAAACAATTAAGTCTTACTACACAAGATTCTACAAGATGATGAATGAAATGATCAGAAACAATTTGACAGTTGCTACGATGCAAGTCAATGTTCAATTTCTTTAACAACTTCAGCAAGAATGGTCAAGATTTGAAACAATTGTCAAGCAACAACACAAGTTGGATGAAGTTTCATATCACAAACTCTTTGACATTCTGAAACAATACTAAAAGGAAGTTAATGAACTCCGTACTGAAAGAATAGCCAAGAATGCTAACCCATTAGCACTTGTTGTTACTGCTCAAACACTTCAAGCCCCTTATTATTAATCATCAAAGTCTCACAAATCATATGCACCAACATCAAAAGCTTCATTTCTAACCAGATCTCATGCAACTATAAGATACAAAGGCAAAGAGATAGCCAAACCAATCACACCACCATCTGATTCAGCATCTGAAGAAGACAGTGATCCTGAACAAGCTCAGAGGGATAAAGACATGCAGAAAAATTTGGCTCACATTGCAAAGTACTTCAAGAAAATCTACAAACCTACCAACAACAACCACAGAACTTTCTTAAACACCAGAAACAAGAATGTGGATACTACTCCAAGGTACAAGAATGAAGATTAGTCTGGACAGTTTGGGAATCAAAGGGCAGTAAATGTTGCTGGGGCTAGAGAAACTGTAGGTGGTCAAGTAGTAACACCCTGTGTTTTCAAGTCATTGACGACGTCAACAAATCCACAATGTACCTTTTGTGTTGTACATGTTTGCTTGA
>BQNB010196390.1:0-11291 GCA_026074375.1 Tanacetum coccineum | reverse complement strand
TTCATTGAACGTTCAATTCGTTTACAGCTCTAATAATTACTAATAAGCCGTTTAAAAAATATTTATCTATTACTAGTGTGATACCCGTGCGATGCAATGGTAAAAAGTAAAAAAATAATATACGGAGTTAAATGTTCAGTGACATTCTCTAAAATGTAATAATCAAATAGCGTATAGCCGTATATATGGTACGAGTATTTGCTAAAAGAATGGTTATGTGTTATTACCTTAAAGCTTAATGTCATATGTTATTACCTTTTCTAATATAAGGTATATCAATAATTTTACAATTATCAATTTGTAAATATTGTTAGTACAAAATTCGTGTTGGGCTTGGTAGCGTGTCAAGTCTCTTGTCGGGTCTGGTCTTCAAGTGACTTGGATACTGGATCTTGTACTAGAGCAAGAGAAGTTATGATTTTCTGCACAATTAAAAGTAAACCGTTAGCCTTACCGTGGGGACGGACCCCACGATTAGACTCCGGCGCGAGAGTAAGTATTCATGTTGTCAGAGTATGTGTCAGAGAGAATAAGAATAATTGTGTACCTTTTGGGATGTACTGTGACTCCTATTTATAGGTGTCTAGTACTAGGGTTTCCTAGTATTTTGGTTACTTTAGTAGTGGTCGGAGTGGGTCCCTTGTCGGGCAAGGGTCCACGTATAATCGTGTTTGCGGACGCGAGTGTTCTTCCGCGGTCAGTATTTGTCCGCGGAGGCGCACGGGTGCGGCTGAGTAGATACTCGCGTGCGTCTTTGAAATATTCGGAGCATGACCCTTGTCGGGCCTAGCAGTCCAGCTATTTGCTGTATTGGGCCTGGGCCCATATACGTATATTATGAACTAAGCCCAGTAAGCTTGGTGCTCATACTATACGTTATCAGAAAGAGTACATATACAATCCAATAAAAACAAAGTTACACTATCTAGATTTCTCTCAAAGTTTTAACTGCAAGGACTGCAAAAAAAATAAAAAAAAACTTTTGCCAATTACAAAGAACCGAAACAAGAGAAAAATCCTCACCCACAAAGGCCGAGCCACCGGTTTTCATTCCAGAGTGATTTTGATGCAGACGCAAACAAGCCCCATGGAAAAGAAAGAGGAAATTACAAAATAATGTAAGTAGGGTTTTTCCTCCAAGTAGCCCAGTTGAGGTTAGAGTTACAACGAGAAGAACACCAATTGAAAGAAAGTTGAACCAAGTCATCAAGAAAAAGCTCTCTACACGGATTAGTATCACCAAAAAGCAATTGATTCCTGAAACGCCAAATTAACCACCACTTCACATAGCAAACGCCTTCCAAAATATCCTTCAACTACTTAGAAAATGAGAGTTATTTAACCAAAAAAGCCAATCATCATAAGAGGCTAAATCGACGACCTTAAGCTCCCATCAACGCATAACTTTCCTCCACAATTGACGAGCCATAAGCCACACAAAGAAGAGATGAGAAGCATACTCCACTGAGTTTTTGCAAAGAGGACGTATAATCGAAGAAATATCCAAACCTCTAATTGAAAGATTCAACCTGGGAGTCAACTTATCCAAACGGACTCCAAGCAAACACGTTAATCTTGATGGGCATGACATTAACCCACCGAGTAGCGACATCCTCCTTTAGCAAAAGGGAATCATCAATAAGACTTCGAACATATTTAACTGAAAATTCTCCCGAAGCTTCTAAAGAGCAAACCCAACGATCAGGAATGTTTGGCAAAATAAAGTCACCAATACGGGATTGAAGAAGACATTGTTGCTCTTCCTCAACCCCTCCTCTCGGAGCACGACGAAAAGACCAAACCAAAGAATTATGATTAATTTTTTCAGCAACACTTATTTGTTTAAACATTTCCAAAGCATAAAGTCTTGGGTATCGATGCTTCAACGCCGACCCGTCCATCCAAATATCCTCCCAAAATAAAGAGTTTAACCCGTTGCCTACTTTTTACGAATACAGGACATAAGATTAATAGCTTTAGATTGAAAAGCATCAACCTCGCGAATGATCTCTAACCAACGTGAACGTCTAGACAAAGAAATGGAAGAATTAAGCGCTCCACTTTCGCCATAAATAGCTTTGATAAATCTCGACCATAAAGAAGAACCTTGAGAAAAAAAAATATCCACACCGATTTAAAGAAGAGAGCACGATTAAGAGCAAAAAAACTAGAAACACCAAGGCCACCATATTTCTTGGAAGCTAAGACCTTATTCCAACTAATCCATGCCATTTTTCTATCTGACCCTTCCACCCCGTTAAAAAAAATTATTCTAATTGATTCCAAAAGCTTTAACACTCCCATAGGAACTTTGAATATAGACATACGGTATAAAGGGATGGAGTTTAGAACCGATTTAAATAGAGTGAGTCGGCCACCTATAGAAAGAGTTTTAAGCTTCCGTTTAGATAACCGAGAGGATACTTTAGATACAACATCGTCTTAAGATTTGATACTTGACATAGTCCCTCCTACCTTAACTCCAAGATGAACAAAAGGTGTAGGAAAAGTCGTGCAACCCATAAATCTGGCTGTAGCTTCGACCTCTTCGGAACGAGTGCCAATTTCCATAAGTTTACTTTTATGAAAATTAATTTTGAGACCCGAAGCCATGTGAAAACACTTTAATACGTTAACAATGGTGTTTATATTAGAAGAGTCCCATTTACCAACAAAAATATCATCATCCGTAAAGAAAAGATGAGAAATTGGCAAAGTGTTATCAATAGGAATACCCGAGAAGAAACCTACATTCATAACTTTGTTGAAAGAAAAATGCAAACTTTCCATTACCAAGATGAATAAAAAGGGAGAGAGTGGACCTCCTTGTTTTAAACCCTTGTGCAAATGAAACTCCGGGGTAGGGATTCCATTAACAAGGACCGAACCCATGGCGGATTTGAGACAACCATTAATCCAACCACACCATTTCTCAGCAAACCCAAACTTCTTTAAGACATTATTTATGTAATTTCATCTTATTGAATCGAAAGCCTTTTCGAAGTCGGCCTTAAAAACCATAGCTTTAAACTTCTTATGCTTGCACCACGATAGAAGTTCATTAAGGATAAACGGACCATCAAGAATTTGGCGTTCGAAAACAAAAACCGATTGAACATCACTAATAAGATCCAAGATAACAAATATGAGTTTGTTAGCCAATATCTTGGCAATGATTTTATAAAGGCTTCTAATTAAATTAATAAGGCGAAAATCTTTAACGAATTTGGCATCTTGAGTCTTAGGGATTAAAGCAATAAAAGAAGAGTTACAGTCTCGAGGAAAAGTACCTGAAGCTAAGAACTCCACAACAGCAGCCACAATATCCTGCTTAAGAACTTTCCAATATCTACGAAAAAACTCAAAAGTGAAGCCATCAGGACCCGTGGATTTATTTGTACCACAATCCCAAACAGTCCTCTTAATCTCGTCTAGAGAAACGATTCGTTCAAGGTCTTCTTGTTGCTCCAAAGACAATGTATTAGTGAACTGATCGTCGAAATATATTCGAGGGGACTCGGGTAAAGAGAATTACGTAGAAAAGTGTTTGAAGAACACACCTTTCACAACAAAAGGGCCCACAATCCAATTACCATCAACGAGAACCCTGCGTATAGCTAACTGGTATCTTTTGTTGTTAAGAATATCGTGGAAGTACTTAGTATTCTCGTCTTCTTCAATGGCCCAACGAACTTTAGCTTTTTGAGCCATTTCTAGAGAGTCGATAGAATTTATGTCGTGTAGCTTCTTCAACAACAAGGAACGATTGATTAAAATCTCCTCATTACTCCCGCTTTGGTCAAGAATCTTATCGATTTCAGAAAGATTAGATTGAATAGAAATCTTCGCCTTGTAAGAACTAGTCTTAGCCATTGTTTGATGGCAATTTTAAGAGCTTGGAGTTTTTTCTTCAAATTAATCATTCTATTCGAATCTACAGTGTTCAAGTTCTTCCAAGTACCTTCTATCATTTTATCAAAACCCTCCAAATTAAACCAAGAATGGAAGGGTCTAAACGAAGTGAGACCATAATCGATGTTCATTTCCCGCATGAGAATAGGATGATGATCCGAAAGGTGCCTATCCAAACATAAAGCCGAGATATACCGGAACGAAGCCATTAAACCCTTAGAAATAACCAATCCAACTTACTCATCTTGGTGACAGATTTATGAGCCAAAGTATAATCATAACCATCAAGAGGAAGGTCAATCAAACTTGTCAATGAAATATAATTGTTGAAAGCATTAGCACCTTGTAAGTTAATAATGAACCAAATCTTTCTTGTTCCATGCGAACTTCGTTGTAATCACCCATAATTACACATTTCCCATCCCATCTATCAATCAAAAGAATAATGTGATCCCATAATTGTCTCTTTTCTATTAGATCTTGAGAAGCATAAACAGAATCCCTGGAAGTTTTCTGTGGTGCCGTTCTTTGGTGTCTATGGAGTTTTCGCAATGAGACTATCTTTGGAAGTGACAAACCAAATCGAAGTTTTCTGTTTGACAGGATCGTGGACTATTCATTTAGATGATATTCTTCTAGATGTAAAGTGTATCCCATTTCATGGAACAACTGGATTCAAAACCCTTTAGTGGTTTACTCTTTGTAATTTTTCTAGCTCCTTGCTAGTTTAATAAAATTTCTGCCGTTCCAAAAAAAAAATGAGGAGTTTAGTATACAAAGGAACCCAAGTGCCCATAACTACCAAGAAATAATCAAAAGAAGTAATATCATCTTTGACAAATAAACTAGGCTCTCAAACACATAAAATATCTCCTGAGTTGCCTATAGACGAACTGAAAGCATAATCAAAAGAAGAATTACCCAATAACATCTTAGTAGTAACCAAATCCATTCGTTCCATTTTAGTTTCCTAAAGAGTAACAAAATTAACTTTATGTTTCATACATAACTCCTTTACCCAACTTTTTTTGGCCTTTTGACTAAGACCTTGAATTTTAAAGACAAAATATTATTATTTTTTTACTTAAACACATTTATATTAATGACAATCTTTATATTTCCTCTTGTATACAAAATTTTCGTAAATCCATTCTGACTTTTTTTAAGTACGAATTTTAAAATTTAATGTTTTACAACGTTATTCTTCCAATAATATGAATTTTGACACCCATCAATTGGAATATTTGGGCGTCAAATCCTTGTTGCATCATTTCTCTTATGATGTAAGGACATGCAGGGGTTAGATTGGGTTTTGGTCTGTATTTTAGGTGGTGTTTTTATATCTTTTTTTTCTTGGTCAGATTTCCTTCTTAGAGCATCCACAAGTCAAACAAGTCTTTATGACTTTTTGCATTTAATGCCTTTAATGCATAAGTCATTAATAGCTAATAGTTTTTGGCAAAAGCTTTGTGTTGGTCAAGTCATTTGTTAAAAGCTTTTGCAAAACCTCATGTTACAATGCAAAAAAGCTATTCTAAAAGCTTTATAAACTAGCAAAAAGCTTTTCCATGTTTTATGCATTGTGGATGCTCTTAGAGATTAGTTTTTTAACTTGTATTTGTTATCTTCTATTTGAGGATTCTTTGCGGTTAAAAAAACAATCAATGTTGTATAACAAGCAAAAGAACCCGCGCGTTGCGGCGGAGCTAATTTTTTTCGAATAATTTTCTTTTACGTTTCGGGGGTTTTTTTTGGACGATGCATTATGGCGGGGCTAATTTTTAATATTTTCTTTTTTTGTATGATTCGGAGAAAATTTTTTTGCGTTGGGACGGGGTAATTTTTTCCCGAATATTTTCTTTTTTTGGACGGTTTTGTAAATTTTTTTACAGGAATTTTTGTGTAAGAAAATCGTAAATAGTTAAAAGGTGAGTGTCCGTTTTCTATTTCTTTTTTTTTTTACTTTGGGCCAGATTTTAGGCAATTTTTTTGGCTAATTTTTTCCCGGATATTTCCTTTTTTTGTACGATTCGGGAAATTTTTTTTGCGTTGGGACGGGTTAATTTTTTCCCGAATATTTTCTTTTTTTGAGACGGTTCGATATCTTTTTTTTTTTTGCCGATGAATGTAAAAAAGTTGTGAACAATAAAAACTTGACGTGTTTTTTTGTTAATTTTTTTACGGGATTTTTTGTGTAAGAAAATCGTAAATAGTTAAAAGTTGAGGGACCGTATTGTATTATTTTTTTTACTCTGGGCCAGATTTTGGCCCACATTTTATGCAAATTTTAGGCTAGTTTGTCGACAAATGTGTATATTAGTAATAATTTTTTTTATATGGCTTATGTGTTGGGCCTCATGTTTAAAGTGTTTTTTTTTTTTTTTTTTTTGCAATAAAAAATGGTTTAATTTTTATAATATAATGGGTTATTCTTTTGTGACCATAACAGGTTATTTTAAAGTTATAAGAAATCGAATAATGTTTCTGCGGTCTTTTTTTATCTGAATATATCGAACTTTGTAATATTTAATTTTTTAAAAAACTCCTACTTTAGTGGCAAAACCAATTTAAAAAAAAAAACCAAAATCAGGCTGACCCAAAATGGGGGAGCCCGTTACTGTAGCAGGTGACCCACTGTCAAAACGACAGTGGATTTGTCACATATCGTGTATATTTATAATACATTCATTTTTCTATCATTTTTCTTATTCCTTGTTTTTGTAAAAATAGAAAATGGTGTCAGTTAAAGTCGATATCATTGTTGAAAAGATTATAGTCAATACAGAAATCCAAAAGGGTTTTGATTTAAAAACATTATGTGTCGCTATATGTAGTAAATATAAAAGTTACATTGAAAACAATTAACCACAATTCGCAACTATAATATTTTCGAAAAATTATTGTCGTTATGCACGACTAATTGTCTAGCAGTGATATGTTGTCGGATGTATATGTGTAAACTTTCACACGTAAGTTGGTCTATTGTTTAGATCATCCACGATACTCAGAATTTTAATACTTTTTACTTTTAATAACTCAGTATTTCATTATTAAAAAAATTCATTTACACGTAAGTTGGTCTATCCTTTCTTTTTCATTCTCGCTATGGAAGGCCTACATATCGCTTTTAAAAGAGCAAGGGAGTTAAATGCCTTTACTGGTTTTCGAATTAGAGATGAAGTGACAGAGGTTTCTCATTTCTTTTATGCTGAAGACGCGGTTTCCTTTTGAGATTTAGTCTTAAGAATGTAGACATATATTTACGGATTTACGATTTTTTTCTGCTTTAGGTCTAAAGATCAATTTATTAAAAAGTAAATTGATAGGTGTTGGAGTATCTTTCACACAGGTGGAACAACTAGCAGAAGTGATTGGTTGTGGTCCTAGTAAGGTTCCTTTCATCTATTTAGGTCTTCCAGTGGGCCAAATCATGAGCAGAATTCAAGCTTGGAAACCTATTCAGACAATACCCATTCGAAATTACGTGTTGAGACACAGACATTATCGCGGGGAAACTTACCCTTAATAATGCTAAATTGGGGAACATAGGGTCTTACTTATGTCTTTGTGTTCCCACCCCCACAAATTGTTCTCAAAGATCTTGAAGGTATGCGGGCTCGTTTTTTCTGGGGGGCGGATGTAGGTGAGAAGAAACTTCATTGGGTTAGTTGGTCGAGGGTTATGGCGAGTCGACTATAGGGAGGTTTGGGGGTCGTCTTTTCTCCCTGAATAGAGCAATCGCATTGAAATTGGTTCTGTAGATTTTTTCAAAATCCAAATGCTTTGTGGGTTTCTGTTATTCGTGCTTTACACGGCCACTGTGGTAGATTGCGTGACCTGTCCATGGTTGGAGCTCATTTTGGGCCGTGGAAGGGGATTATTTCGGCTCTTATACAACTGAAAGATCGTGGTGATGGTTTGCAAGAGGATTTTTGTCAAATTCGAGTTGGCAATGGGCAACTTACAGATTTTTGGAAGGACACGTGGCTTGGATCTACGCCTCTCTTCTTGCAATTTTCCAGAATTTTTGCTCTTGATGAATCACACAGGCAATTTTCGTGGCAGAAGAGGGTTGCGTATTGGTTGGGTTGCCCTTCACTTCGAAGGGACCGAGAGGTGGCGAAAGAGACTGAACAATTGGAGGCTATTTCTGCCTTGATTCAAGCATTCTTAGATTTCCCCTTCCTCACATGATAGTTACGTGGATTTAGATTCATTCTGATGAGTTTCTCAGTCTTAAACCCCAGAGATATTTCTTGGACGGTCGCTCGTTGTTTAGTGGCGGTAGTTCAACTCGTTGGAATAATTTTGTTCCAATTAAGTTGAACATTTTGCTTTGGAGATTGGTTACCCCGGCAATCCCTGACTCTAGATAATTTATTAAGTGTCTCGCGGAATCGTTTTAAACACTAGTTTATGTCCAGTGTGTTGTACTTCCTTGGAGACGGTAGAGCATGTTTTTGCCGTTGAGCTTCACGGTATATGAAGTAACATTAGTAGGTGGTGGAACGTCCCTATTCCTTCCCCCGCATCTGTTGATTCTTTTATTAATTGGGCGGATCAATCTAAGCTTTCCGTTATGCAACAAAAATGCTTTGATGTGGTTATTTGTACGGCGTTTTGGGTTTTGTGGAATTTCCTCCGCAACTCTTTTATTGTGAAGCCTCGAAAGTCTAATATTTTTGATGACATTGTTTCTAAAATCCCTTCCTTTTTGCTTGTAAACAGCGGAAGAATTGTAAATGTCATGGGGATTGGTTACAATATCCGGCTATTGGCTATGCTTTATTATGTAACTTTTCTAGCTCTTTTCAAATGTTTTCTATATATTTATAGAGTTTTTTGCTGTAAAAAAAAAACAAGTCATTAGTTCAAGGTATCAAGTCTTTCAGTGGCTTTGTAATATATAAATAAATATAGTATAATAACATTAATAGAGAGTGAAAAGCTTTTGTCTATCAAATCTTTCTCAAAATGCTTTTTCCCTAATGAAAAACATTTTCAAATTGCTTTGTAGAATAGTATAAAACTATTAAAGAGTTTAGCATTATGAACACTTTTAAGCAACAACTTAAAGGAATAATAAGCCTTGAATATGTTGATGATATAAATTTTCACATAATCCTTTTGATACAGATGTTCCCTTGAAAGCAACTGTTGGTACAAAATTCGGGGTAAAATTGATAGAGTCAGACTTACTTGAAAGTAGGACTTCCAACTAATTCGGAGAATTTTGAGCTAAGTGAACATCTTAGTGGTCTCCTGCTAAGAAAGAAAGCATCTCTAGTCTCACCATGAAAAAGAGATCCCACAATCAGCCTCGGGTGTGAGAGTAAGAATCTAAAGAGAGAAGGCAGTGTTATGTATGTGTATTCTTCAGTGTTCTAAAAGGCATGTCATGGCGCCGCTAAGACGTAAGGTGTGACCTCCATGTTAGAAAATAGACTAAGGCGTCGGTTCTAGGCGTGGTGTGATATGATGCGTAGAAAGGCGCGATACGGCGCAATGCGTTTAAAGGAATCAAGTTTAAATTTAATGTAGACCACATATATGGCCGGGTAATCGCGATTTGGGCCTGGTATTTGGTATTTTTGAAAGAAATGAGGAAGATTACATACAAGGTTAGTTTCTTGACTTTATTCCTTATATATAACACTTTTTGGAAACTCGATATATATGAAATATGATACAAATATATAAATCTATAAATATTTTGTGCCCCTTTAAGTAACTCCTTCAAACGTTGTGGCTTCGCCATAGCTCCCAATGTGAGGCTTGGCTAGCCGACACGCCACACCTCACGCTATTTATAATTGATCTTTTTAGCTTAGAGATCTTACCCCTCGATGGAGTTATGAGGATCATGGGGTGCGGCACATCCTATTAACCGATAGGTTATAGGTAGCTTGCCTTGAAGGCGCATCCCATTAACCGTGACTTGGGAATGCTGCCCTTGGTCAGCAAGTCGCTGCCTTTCCTCCTTTTGGCATGCATATGTTTATTTCGTGATCCCACATTATATTCTTTAGATTCGTTGGTTGGTTTGTGGATTTTTCTCGGTTTGAGGCTTTGCCCCGCTCTGAGATAAGTCCATGTCCACTTAAAGAGATTCTTTCGCACATGTCCTTAGACTCCGAAATCCATGTTTGCAACTAACCGCGTTCAGTAGTCCTTTTATCCCGTTGTTGGTGTTTGGATGCACCGGACTTCTCTCGTATCCAGCGAAGTCTTTTGTTATCATTTAAGCGCGTTTCCTTGTTTTTAGTGAGGTCTAGACGATTTGAGTCCGGAGATATACTATACGTCATGAGCAACAATTAATAATGCAAGCGATTTCCATATTGTATTTCCGAATACGATTTATCCTCCTGTAAATACAAGTCTTATAGCCTTTTAATAACGATTTAAAGATCATCTTGATACACATTTTTTCATCAGGTCTAAGCATCTACAATGCATCATAAGTTTTTAATTAATTGTTTTGTTTCACAATTAATGCTTGGCCTATTTAATGACAATAGCTTCTTAGAGCATCAATAATGGCTGGATTGAGATCCTCTTATGTTCAACTTGAACATGAGAGGTCATGTTAGTTTTATTGTGAAGGGGAAATTGTATTTTAATAAAATGAAGGTCCCACAACATATAAATTATTATTATTTTTCACTCACAATAAAGCTAACATGACCTCTCATGTTCAAGTTGAACATGAGATGATCTCAATCCATAATGGCTCGAGCTATGGAAAGTTTTTTACTATTCTAGAAAGTGTTTAAAAAGAGTTTTTGTCATTGTATCAAAAGCTTTTTAAAAAGTTTTTTACAAGACTTGTTAAACTTTAAGTCTTTTATAAAAGCTTTAGTCAGGGACGAAACCAGGGGTATCCCGGGACACCTATGGAATTTTTTTCGTAGTGTTAATTTTGGCAAAAATCCTCATTTTTTTATAAATGCACCCGGTCTCAAAAAGTTATGCATGTAGTTTTGTTCAAGTTTTCATAAATGCTCCTGGTAATTTTATTATCTGGTTCCGTCCCTGGCTTTAGTAGTTAAATGTATAATACATTGAATGTATTAAAAAAAAAATAAAGACTTGATGCATTGTAAATAATTTTACATTTTTTGTCAAAGATATAGTAATTTACAAATCTTTCCCAAAAAGTCATTTACAAAGTGTTTGCTACAATGCTTAAATACATAATAGCTTTTTGAAACACTAAAAAGTCAGAAAACCAACCATCCCACTGTGGATGCTCAAAATGTGCCTTTTCATTAATATTTACATAACTCGGTATTTATTGATATGGAGAATATATAATTATCGGACAAAAAAACCCACCACTATCTACAACCGCCAAGAATTGCATGAACCCTATTGGT
>BQNB010196388.1:0-11292 GCA_026074375.1 Tanacetum coccineum | reverse complement strand
TAACCTATGTATTGATCGCATGTACACTATTTATGTATAGATCGCCTAAACAAACAGTCATGTATAGATCGCCTATGTGAACTCTATTGTATTGATCACCTGTATACAAGTTCATGTATTGATCGCCTAAGTAAACTTTTGTATAAATCGCCTATTGTTAATTATATTATATTGAACGCCTGTGTACTTGACTTATGTATAGATCGCCTGTGTCTATGTCTATGTATTGATCGCCTGTGTAAATATGTATTGATCGCTTGTAATAATATGTATAGATCGCCTATGCAATTTTTGACACATATATTTTCACATTTTTAGGCATCTAAAACCGCTTAAATACAAACATATAGCATCAATGAATCATTATAACATCTTTACAAAGTGAATTAACCACATAAATCTTGATTTATGCTTGTTCGACCCGTATGAACACAAGGAACCCAAAAGCTTCAAGATTTTACATAAGCATGGTAAATAAACAATCAAATGAACTCAAACATTCATAATAATATTCCTTAAACCCAAACCCACAAAATTTTCAAGTTTTTACCCATTTTCACTTTGTTTGACATCAAGAATCACTCATTACAAACAAATGAGTTAACCCCATTAAAAACTATTAAAGGTTCAACTACTAGACCCCTAATAGACCAAAACCCCTCTATCAATTTATATTTTTATCAACTTTTAATGATGACAAAAATTAGGTTGAGTTTAGGGTTTTTGAGTGTATTTTCATGATTAGGTCAGATATAATGAAGCTTTAATCATTAGAACAAGTGTACCTTTAGCTAGGAACGAAGATTGAACAAGTTCTTGAGGGTTTGAAGATTAAAAATAGTGGGAAAAAGTTTTGTTTGAGAGTGTTTGTGTGTTTTAACAAGACGGGGCAAGGGGGTGTTTATGTTTGAATCTTTTGAGATTTGGCATAAATGCCCCCTGAGCTTTAATAATGTTATAACTTTTTTATAAAACTATTTCTAAGGCATACTAAAGTTTCCTAAGTGGCAAAACTAGTCCCTAAGGTTTAGAATCAAGAAAAAGTCTCACATTTTGCATTAATACCCCAACAAGATTAAACATATAGCAAATAAAGCTCGATTGAGTTGAATTAATTATTCACCCGACACCATTAAAAACCTTTTCTGATTAACACCTTATTAATTATGAAGAAGATAATTTTGACAGTTTCTCCTCCTCAAATAATGACCCGTTTTCTATTGAAAGAGTTGTAGTCGTTATTTGATGGTTCAAAATTGTCTTAGAAAAATGATGATCTGTTGAATCTGAAAGATGATTATTATATATTTTGAAACCAAAACGCTTGTTCAACCGATAATTCTTGTTGTGGAGAAAAACGTGTTTCAAAATCTTCAATTAGGCTATTTAATTTTTCATAATCAATAGGTTTTCTTTGCAATAACTTCAAGATTCTTTGCCTTTTCAAACATTTTTGATCGACTCTCTTCTTTCAAAATCAATGTTTCTTCATCATCAATCACAGGCATAGCAACATGTGTTTTAGATATAACAGCACCATCATACAAGGTTGGTTTTATCCGCTGAGCTTTCCTAAGGTAAAACGGATTTTGATAACCTAGAGCTTGTTTGTGTGTATTATCATAAAACGCTTGCGGCTTAGTTAACATGTGCACTGTCTGAGCAGATTGACCCACTTTGTAAACAATATTATCAAGTTCCTTAATCTTCTTTTCCAAATCAATTTCATTTTCCATATATTTATTTTCTTTTTCTTTGGATTCATTTTTGAAAACTGTAAAAGTTTTGAATAAAGATTCCTTTTCTTTGATTTGTTTAGAAAGATTTTACTCAAGTGAGTCAATTTTTTCTTTGAGTGCAAGTTTCTCCCTAATCATATCATCCATTTGAGAATCAATCATTTTTTCACGTCTGCTTAAATCAATATTAAGACGTTGTTCAAAAGTTTTGATCCTTTTATTATATCTCTCTAGCTCAGCGGTTTTGATTCATTATTCTGTTCTTTATTAGCCTTTTCCTAATTATTAACATGATTAATCATTTTTTCTGACATTTGTTCAATCACAGATAAAATCATTGAATCTTGTTGTGCCTGCAAATTAGTATCTTGAACAGTTGCCTGTTGTGTTTCTTGCAAATATTAAGAATATGGAATGATATTGCTATCACTAGATATCTCGTTATCTGTAAAATCCATAACTGGTGATTGTTCAAAATCCTACAATGCATGCACACTTTGATTATCCATATCATTTAGATAGGTTTCAGAATTTGGTACCTCTGAGATAACGTCAGAACCATAGTTGGAAATGTTGGCCATAAGAACCGCTTGTGCAGTCGAGAGATCATCACAGTCTGAATCATAAGTATCGAGATCCTCAGTCTGGAAAGCAGCATTGTGAGGGATGATTGTCTGAGCTTGATCTGTTGGAATTCCTAGATCTGCAAGAAATGCGAGTTGCTCCTCATCCAATATTTGTCCAGCTTCCTGAGCTTCTGCTAACATTGCTTTCTCCTTATACCATGCTGCATTCCTTGGTCGCTTTGGCTGAGTGCATTGCCTAGCCATATGTCCTTCACCTTGGCAGTTGTAGCATTTAACAACTCTTGCCTGTCCACTTGTAGTATTTCCCCTTGAACTAGTAGCATTGCTCTTATAAGTATTACCAGAATAATTTTGCCCTTGTCTTCCCTGAACTTGTTGCACTGTAACCCTGCCATCTTGAATAGTGGCTTGGTTTCTTGGATTAGAGGAAGTTCTGAGTTGATTATTGGTAGTAGGGAACCTTGACGAAGCTACAGCTGTTAGAAAAGCCATTGCTTTATTGAGACAAGCAATTGGATCATCTCCAGGAGAAAACACAGGAACAGCAAAACCTGAGTCTACAAACGGTGACTCAGTCATAAGTTGTGTAGGAGCTTGAGGTGATTGATAAGCAACTTGTGGAATTACTTGTGGAACAGTTGAGGTTTGATGATTCATTTGAGACTGAAATGTATGTGATGGTGGAATCGATGAATGATTGAATTGAGCTTGTGATGGATAATGAGATGAGTAAAGTTGATTGGGTTGAATTGATGCATGTTGTGATGGTGAAAATTGTTGTTGTAGTTGAGGATTGTTGTAAGATGATTGATAAGTGTTGAAGTGAGGTGGTGTCATCTGCTGATTTGCAACGAATGCAAGTGGATCTTGATTGCGTTCACGCATAATACGTACTTCATTTGCATGGAGTTCGTGTTGTTCAAGATATGCATGAAGTTGATCAAAGTTGGAAGTATGCAAATCTTTAACAAGCTTGACATCAGTCACAAACTTACTCCATTCAGGTGGAAGACTGTTTAAGAACTTGGTATTAACTTGAAATTGCTCCATTTTCATCTTGTAGATGTTCATGTCATTAATCAGCTGAGTAAATCGCAAGTAATACGTATGAAGTGATTCCCCCTTGATGTGAGTAAACTTATCAAATGCATCATACAGCTTACACTCTCTTTCCTGCTTTGTCAAAGATGTACCTTGCATCAGTAATTGAACTCTCTCCCATAAATCTTTAGCAACTCTGTGATGATTCACAAGTGAATAGATATCAGCAGGAAGACCTTGAAGAATGATATTGGTAGCTTTCATATCACAATCAGCTTGAATTTTCTCAGCAGCAGATAATTCAGCATATTTCTTCGTTCTGATCACTCCATTGTCTTCAACCGTAGGCCAAATGAGAGGACCATGCTCAACTGATTCAAGTATCATTCTTCCGTGCTCTCGATTTTGCATGTATAATTCCATTCTACTCTTCCACGAATCATACAGGTCTTTGTCCAACATGGGTGGACGATTATCAGCACCAGAGAGTATCATGTACTCAGCAAGAGTATTCTTTTGTCCAAGTGAAATCATTAGATCCATTTCAATGTGATAAGATTAAAATGATCGGACAGTGATTGGAGGTTGTTGTGTTAAAGTGAGTTTTGATTAATGAAGTTTGAGTCTTATGGAATAAACGGGATTTTACAATTCTTGATAAAACGGAGAAATCGATCTTCACGGGATTTTACAAATCAAAGAACAACCGTATAATTCACTTAACAAACATGTATAGTTTTCCTTAGAAAAACGTATAAATCTCCTTTGTTAAACGAATGTATAAATCGCCTTCACAAAATTGGATGTATAAATCGCCTTTGTAAATTAGGATGTATAAATCGCCTTCACAAATTAGGATGTATAAATTGCCTTTGTAAATTAGGATGTATAAATCGCCTTCACAAATTAGGATGTATAAATCGCCTTTGTATATTAGGATGTATAAATCGCCTGTTGAATTTCGAAGGTATAATTCGCCTGTTAAAACTAACGTATACGATATATCGGCTAGAATGGATTTAACACACGTATAGTCGGACTGACAAACATGTCAAAATCGCTTGAAGGTTTATACACGTAAGAGATCGCCTAACAAAACGAAAATCAGCCTGAACACAATAACGAAACTCAAAAAATCACAAATCTTTAAAAAGACATACTTTTTTTGGACGTTTTACCCGATTTTTTCCTTGTAACTTCTTAACTACTACAAGACTATTCGAAGCTTAAAAACACAAAAACATTAAACTTATTGACACGAAAAATTTAAAATCAAAATACTTGTACAAAAACCCTCTTTTTAAACCAAAAAGACTCAAAAAGATGATGACTAATTTTTATGGTTTTTTGAAAGATCTTCTTCTTACGATTCAAGTCTAGTACTAAGATAAATAAAAAAGAAAGTTATGGATCTTAAGGTTTAAAACCCCTCAAAAGTGAAAAGACTTTTTACAATGGATTCGAACCAAAAAACAGCTATAAAAAGAGTACATAAAACAGCCACATAAAACCCAACACAAACACTCCAATGGCTCATTGAACAAATTAATAGAATAATATTTTCATCAAGTATGGAATGATTCACTTAGATTTTAGAGAGAAAGAGGTGTTGGATGAACCACTTAAGAGAGAGAAAGATATGTAATATAGCTTAATGAGAAAATGTAACAAATGAACAATCAACACCCTCTCCAAGCTATGGAGAGGGTACTTATACTCTAGTCTTGGCCGGCCATAGACCTTTAGTGGGCTTATCCATGGGCCTTTGGCCCGGTTAGCTTTATAACTTAACCTTACAACTTACTACGAGCTACGACTAACTATATTGGTAGTGACCGACACTTTTTTGTATTTCTAACATAACTTGTATAATTCGCCCTAAGGGCTTCGTATAATTCGCCTGTGGAAGGTATAACTCGCCTGAAATGATGTATAACTCGCCCACAAAAGAACAAAAACGTACTTGTACTATTTCCTAAAAAAATGGATCTGAGTTTTTCTGTCTTGTTTCAACTGCATCCATTTTTCCAGAAAATAAGTTTTGAAAGTGTGTTTAAGCCACAAAACATAGTCTAGATAAGCTAAAAGTGGGACGAGATAAGCATAACACCCCAACAAACCCATAGAATCAGTTAACAGCCCAAATAAGCTTATAAAAAAGTCAAAAATAAGCTGTTAAAAAATGAACACCAGATCTGCTTTTTTTGAGACTTTTAAAAAACAAAGAAGGACCAAAAAAACTCATAAAAAAGGTAAAAAAAACTGTTATAACACAGTTTCTTGCAACGCCGCACAAAACCAAATTCGTGGCTTTTTTCAGAAATAACCCCACGAAAATAAGAAAATAAGATGTAATAAGCTTTAAATAAGATGTGACCACGAGACAACACAACACACGAATGCAAAACACCCCTGGTTCGCTCTGGTACCAATTGTGAATGATCGAAACATCTTTTCGGGGGGTCTTGGTTGATCAAAATACACAAGATGAGACATTGTTGTTTTAGTGAGAAAGTAGAGAGAGGGTGAGATGAACACAAAAAAAGAAATGTTAGATTAGAAAGAGAAAGTGAAATTTACAAGTGAACATCTACCACCCCTCATGGAGAGCCATGAGGGGTATTTATACTAAGAACAAAAAGCAAACTATTCCTAGTTTACATAAATGACCCCTGCGTGACACGTAGTGTCCAAGACTAGTCCAATTCACGTGTAAGATGCCAGCTTCACTAAAAAGCGAGGCTAACAAAAGCAATTCCTTACATAGTTACAAAAAAATAAAAGAATAACGCTTTTAACGCAATGTTACCTTTTTAGTCTCTTCAGAAATATCTTCCTCTGACGAATTCTGTTTTGTTCTTATAAGATGTCCAAACTCAAGAATCTGCGATCCTATAATTTCCACAAAAAACATGAGTGAGGATCGAGCATGGTGCATTCACATTTTCGCAATTTCATTCCACTTATCAATGATGAAGACTAATAAACAATTTTCATTGTGTGCTTGGAAGATACATTTCTTTATGTTTCTTTGATCACTAAAGGTTGATGCTGTTTAGTTGTTGAATGTGACTATGTTACAGGTTCGGGTCAATTTTTGTACAGGTTGAGTACGAAACAGTTTTTGACCCTATGTTTTAATAACAAAGTATGTATTATCACAAATATATGGCCAAAGTGATTTAGCAAGTATGTATTTGAATACTGAACCGTATTTTTCACATCTAAAAATAGAAATAAATATACCAGTTCCATAGTTTGTGAACAACATTGGTTGCTAGAGTTAAAACGTTGAGCCCTGAATTTGTGAAAATCAACCTTGAAGCCTATCGTCATCCCAGTTATGGCGTTAAAACTCGTTCCTCGGATACTGAAACAAACATCATTTCATTAAGCATCCAACACAACGACTATGCAAAAAGTGAAAACAACAGTTAAACAACATATCATGTTTCTTTGGATCAGTCTTTAACGCTTTAGCCAATTTCGATATTACAACTACAAAATCAAACGCAATAAGCATAAAATTAGCATTTTAATAAACAACCCAAAACCCTCATTCCAACACGCCTACTTCAAAATGTAAAAAAATATAAAGAAGAAAAAATTTGCATTCTACTAAATGGGCTAAATAGGGTTTTGATGGTAAAGAAATGTAAACGGGTTGAAAATGTAAACGGGTTACGTGGGTTTTGATGGTAAAGAAATATGGGAAGAAAAAGGAAACGCAATACGCTTCAATTCTTTGAAAAACGTATGTAAGGAAGCACAGACCTGAGATTTGGTGAATTGATATGTTGTTGAAAATGATGATCCTATCCTTCGTCGACTGCTGCAGAATTAACAGTGTAGTGAACAAATGTTTAGTAACGGGTTATCGTGTTCCTGATAATATGTTCATATTTAGAATTGTTGTTAGGATGTCGTTGTTATGTAGTATTTAATGAAAATGACAAAAATAATCGGTAGTCTCGACATCAGCCTCTTATCGTCATCCATGCTAGCTCTGGGTAGCCAAAAGAAGTATAAAATGTCAACTTTTTTTATGACAGAAATAAAAAATAAATTACTGAAAAGGATGACATGTAACCTCATTTGCATCCTTGAAACAGCTGGACTCGTGTTTCTTTTACCAGGTTACACGCCTCAGAAGCAAAAGATCTACATTATAATGGGTTTTGCCCTCTGATTCCTACAAAAAAGAGCATCTACGATCAGTTATCATATCTTTATATGTGTTACCAAAGCAAAATCATTCAATTCATCATACCGAATAACCAACTCCTTAGCCACTTAAAGCAAAACTGCTTATTTGACCTTAAACTAAGCAGATGCAAAACTGCTTTTTTCTTTCTTAAATATAAATAGATAAGCAGAAAAGATAAGCAATCTCAATTCGCAAATACCTTTAAATCACACATCATTACTTTCCGTTCAATCCTTTGTATTTATTAATAAAAAAGGCAACTAAATGCTACAACACTGTATATATACTGTAATACACCAAATGAGTTTACATGTACAATGTCACACCTATTTCTGATTTGGCATCTAGAGTGGTTATATGGTCTATGGACAATAATATCCACAAACTAATATTTGATACTCAGTTCCAAACAAATACTCTAATTAAGGAATAGTTAGTAATTTTACATAAACACTTAAAATATTTAACATCTTTTTGCATGATGAAATGTATCCTTAAAATTTTATTATAGATCAATCTCAAAAAGAACTCAGCCTTAGCAATGAAAAGCATTGGATCGACTTTTTAGTTACTTTGAGCTTATTTTTGGAGCCCAGGCTTGAACTCATATATACTTGACTTAACCGAGTTGAGCTAGCTCAAGCTCGTCCTCATAAAATTAAAGTTTGACTCAGCCGAGTTAAGCTAGCTGAAACTCAAACCACTCGATATAATCTCTAAGTCATTTGCATCCCTATTTCCAACACCTTTAAACAACTCTTTTAAAATCTCAGTTTTGCTTTTTTTTTCTTTTGTAATGAAATGAAATGATGCTCAAGTTGTTATGTAGGCATGCGCCACTGCTAGTTTGTCCCTTATGTTTTTTGCTTTTACACATAACTTTATTTTATCTTGTGTAAAAATATATATTCTATTCGAAAAGCTGCCAATCATTTCAAACTTATACCCCTCTTACTATCATCATTCCACATTTCAGTTCTTTGTTGTTTAAATCCTTTAGTTAACTTTTGACCCATTTTACCCCAAAAAAATCAAAAGACCCAAACACCCCGTAAACGGTTTGTACATTAAACCAATTCAAACACCCTTTAATTTGAAATCACAGGACAAATTTCATTAGTTCAGTCATGAAGAAAATGGAGCTGCACTTAAAAGTTTTAGGAGGTCATGAACCTCCCGCCACTGTTTTCAGGACTCGTGTTCCTTATCATCGTGTCAAAAACCTTAGTCGTGGCCTCCTCCTTATCGTCCTTCCTTCCCACATCCAATCTTGTCCTTCTCCTCTTCATTATACACCTTCAAACTTGTAGCTCCACCTTTAAAAGCTGATTTACCAATCTTGTACGCCTCTCGTTCACCCGCGCCGCTTCTCTTAAATGTACTTAACCCCTAATTCAAAAAAAAAGAACATCAATCAACTCAATTCACTAGAAAATTAAATACAACTAATCAATCAAAAAGTGAAAATTATAACATATAACAATAAGGCCAACACTAAGTTAAACTCACTGTGTCTCCAGCTTTGAAAAACCACTGAGCAGAGAAATAATGGATTACAGACTCCCGTTCCGTCAAGCTACTTTCTAGTGGTGTAGTCTAGCAAGACCGTGGCTGCACTTCTCTTCCTCTTTTCTGAAAGTCAGTTCTTCCTTTCACCTCCCTTCAGACTTCGGTCTGAAAATCTACCTGGTCTATCTGGGCTCTGCTTTCTTCAGTTTTCTTCTAGGTACATTGTAGCATCACTCTTCTTCTTCATTCCTCTTCACTTTCTTTCTTCTTCTTCTTCTCTTCTTTCTTCCTTCTCTGCTTTCTCGTCTCTATTTCTCTTAGACGTTTTCTGTCTATCTTCTTCTCTTCCATCTTCCTGATTCTCCTGCGAAAAATATCGATCGATTTCCTTCTTCTTCTTCCAGTCTTTCTTGCAGATGTGATTTCCTTCTTCTGCTTCATTCTAATAATCTTCTGTCTTTTCATTTTTCTTTCTTCTTCTTGTTCTTCTCCCCCCTAAGCAATTCTTCTGTCCTGATTCCCTCCTTCCCCTCCCCTCCACCCTCCTCCCTCCTGGTCTCTGTCTTTCTTCTTTCTTGCTGTCTTTTCTTGTATCTGATCCCATTCATCTTATCCCCCTTCTACTTTCCTTCTTTCCTGAGATCTTTATCTGATTATCTTTCGTTCCTTCTATTCCTTTACCTTCTCCTTCTTCTATTCTTATCCCTATTTCTAGAAAATTCTGTTCTACTGAAAAATTCTTCTGGTATCTGTTCTGTTCTTGATCTATCTTCTGGCTGGTCTTCTTCTGGTTCTGGCGACTGGGGATTCTGAGTTTCTTCCTTCTGCTGTCTGCTTGGTCTTCGTGTGTGCTGTTCTGACGGTTTCTTTTTTTTTCTTTTGTAATGAAATGAAATGATGCTCAAGTTGTTATGTAGGCATGCGCCACTGCTAGTTTATCCCTTATGTTTTTTGCTTTTACACATAACTTTATTTTATCTTGTGTAAAAATATATATTCTATTCGAAAAGCTGCTAATCATTTCAAACTTATACCCCTCTTACTATCATCATTCCACATTTCAGTTCTTTGTTGTTTAAATCCATTAGTTAACTTTTGACCCATTTCACCCCAAAAAAATCAAAAGACCCAAACACCCCGTAAACAGATTGTACATTAAACCAATTCAAACACCTCTTAATTTGAAATCACAGGACAAATTTCATTAGTTTAGTCATGAAGAAAATGGAGCTGCACTTAAAAGTTTTAGGAGCATACCTCCCCCACTTTCGGACTCGTGTTTCTTATCATCATGTCAAAAACCTTAGTCGCGGCCTCCTCCTTATCGTCCTTCCTTCCCACATCTAATCTTGTCCTTCTCCTCTTCATTATACACCTTCAAACTCGTAACTCCACCTTTAAAAGATGATTTACCAATCTTGTGCGCCTCTCGTTCACCCGCGCCGCATCTCTTAAACGTACTTAACCCCTAATTCAACAAAAAAAAAGAACATCAATCAACTGAATTCACCAGAAAATTAAATACAACTAATCAATCAAAAAGTGAAAATTATAACATATAACAATAAGGCCAACACTAAGTTAAACTCACTGTGTCTCCAGCTTTGAAAAACCACTTAGCTGAGAAATAATAGATTACAGACTCCCGTTCCGTCAGCTACTTCTAGTGGTGTGTAGCAAGACATGGCTGCACTTTCTGCCTGCCTGCAGCCAAAAGCATAATTTACATAAGCCCGCGATCCCGAAAATAAGGCTAAACAAACAGCTTCTAACAAACTAAAATCGTAGACCTTCATATGAAAATAATGCCTGACCAGCTAAAAGAAAACACTTGTTCACAAATTGCTTTATCGAGTCCGACTATAGAATTATGTGGTTCAGAAATGCAAACATGGAGTCGGATAGAAATGCAAACAAATACCAATTTCTAAAGGGGCTTATTACATATAAGTCCCAATAAGCTCATAACTTCAAAAACCAAACTTATGAAATACATGGCTACTAAAATTAGCTCATAAGCCCAAAAATAAGCTTAAACAAACAACGCCTTATATTATAACATTTAGTCCAAAATCCGTTAATCATACAAACTAACATTTTCGCACAAACAAATCAATTTCGCTACAAAAACCAAAATAAGAAATCTTATACCTCACGAAGGTACCCTCTTCCATAGATTATACAAATAAGTAGAAGCATGGCACAACAA